>JAJPUD010003857.1:93581-108360 GCA_023553655.1 Myrmecobius fasciatus | reverse complement strand
TATGGTGCTGATAGCTAAACCAGGTAGGGTGAAAACAAAGAAAAAAACTATAGACCAATTTCCCTAATAAATATTGATGCAAAATTTTTAAATAAGATATTCGCAATGAGATTATAGAAAGTCATCCCCAGGATAGTACACTATGACCAAGTAGGTTTTATACTAGGAATGCAGGGCTGGTTCAATATTAGGAAAGCTATCAGCATAATCAATTATGTTAATAACCTAAGTAACAAAAATCATATGATTATCTCAATAGATGCAGAAAAAGCATCTGATAAAATCCAACACCCATTCCTATTAAAAACACTAGAGCATAGAGGAATAAATGGACTTTTCCTTAAAATGATTAGTAGCATCTACTTAAAACCATTAACAAGCATCATATGTAATGGAGACAAACTAAAACCATTCCCAATAAGATCAGGAGTGAAACAAGGCTGTCCATTGTCACCATTACTATTTAATATTGTATTAGAAATGTTAGCTTTGGCAACAAGAGAAGAAAAAGAGATAAAAGGAATTAGAGTATGTAATGAGGTAACCAAATTATCACTCTTTGCAGATAACATGATGGTATACTTAGAAAACCCTAGAGACTCAACTAAAAAACTACTAGAAACAATTCAAAACTTTAGCAAAGTTGCAGGATTCAAAATAAATCCACATAAATCATCAGAATTTTTATATATTACCAACAAAGTTCAGCAGCAAGAGATACAAAAAAGAAATTCCATTCAAAATAATGGTTGATAGTATAAAATATTTGGGAATCTATCTGCCAAGGAAAAGTTGGGAACTATACAAACTAAACTACAAAACAGTTTAGACACAAATAAAGTCAGACCTAATCAATTGAAAAAACATCAAGTGCTTATGGTAGGCTGAGCCAATATAATAAAAATGACAATACTACCCAAACTAACTTACTTATTTAGTGCCATACCAATCAAACTCCCAAGAAATTATTTTACAGATCTAGAAAAAATAGTAGCAAAGTTCATTTGGGAGAACAAAAGGTCAAGAATTTCAAGGGAATTAATGAAAAAAAAAAGGCTGATGAAGGTGGCCTTGCTGTACTAGATCTAAAACTATATTATAAAGCAGCGGTCATCAAAACCATTTGGTATTGGCAAAGAAATAGAATAGTCAATCAGTGGCATAGGATAGGATCACAGGACAAACTCGGCATTAACTATAGCAATTTAGTGTTTGATAAACCCAAAGACCCTAGCTTTTAGGATAAGTACTCACTATTCAACAAAAACTGCTGGGAAAACTGGAAAATAGTGTGGAAGAAATTAGGTCTTGACCCATACCTAATACCACATATCAATATAAGATCTAAATGGCTTCATGATCTAGATATAAAGAGTGATATTATAAGCAAATTAGAGGAACATAGGATAGTTTACCTCTCGGACTTGTGGAGATGGAATAAATGTATGTCCAAAGAAGAACTGGAACTCTTAATTGAACACCAGATAGATAATTTTGATTATATTAAGTTAAAAAGTTGTTTTATAAACAAAACAAATGCAGAGAAGATTAGGAGGGCAGCAATAAATTGGGAAATCATCTTTACATTTAAGGGTTCTGATAAAGGCCTCATTTCTAAAATATATAGAGATTTGTCTCATATTTATAAGAATTCAAGGCACTCTTCAATAGATAAATGATCAAAAGATATGAACAGACAGTTTTCAGATGATGAAATTAAAACTATTTCTAGTCGTATGAAAAGGTGCTCCAAATCACTATTGATCAGAGAAATGCAAATTAAGACAACTCTGTGGTACCACTACACACCTGTGAGATTGGCTAAAAAGACAGGAAATGGTAATGATGAATGTTGGAGGGGATGGGAGAAAACTGGGACACTGATAACTTGTTGGTGGAACTGTGAATGGATCCAACCATTCTGGAGAGCAATTTGGAACTAACCTCAAAAAGTGATCAAACTGTGCATACCCTTTGACTCAGCAGTGTTTCTGTTGGGATTATATCCCAAAGAGATCTTAAAGGAAGAATGTTTGTGGCAGCCCTTTTTGTAGTGGATAGAAACTGGAAACAGAGTGAATGCCCATCAATTGGAGAGTGGCTGAATAAATTATGGTATATGAATGTTATGGAATACTATTGCTCTGTAAGAAACAACCAGCAGGACGATTTTAGAGAGGCCTGGAGAGATTTGCATGAGCTGATGCTGAGTGAAATGAGCAGAACCAAGAGATCATTATGCACGGCAACAACAATACTATATGATGATCAATTCTGATGGGCATGACTCTCTTCAACAATGAAATGTTTCAAACCAGTTCCAATTGTTCAGTGAAGAAGGCCATATGCACCCAGAGAGAGGGACATGGGATATGGATTACAACATAACATTTTCATGCTCTCTATCGATGTTTGCTTGCATTGTGTTTTCTTTCTCAGATTTTTTTCTTGTAGATATGATTTTTCTTGCACAACAAGATAAGTGTGGAAATATGTATACATATATTCGACTTGTCAAGTATTTTAATATAATTAACGTGTAGTGGACTTCCTGCCATCTAGGGGAGGAGAGGGGACTAGGGTGGAAAAATTTGTAATGGAAAGCTTTGTAAGGGTCAATGTTGAAGAACTACCCATACATATGTTTTACAAATAAAAAGCTTCAATAAAAAAAATTGCCAAAAGAACAGATCATTGCATTAGATAATCAAACAACCATTACTGGGTCTACTACTATTTTTGCTATCTAAATATAAATGCATTACAATATATAGCAAAGAAAGCACTGACTTTGCAGAGTACTTGAGTTCAAATATGACCTCTGACACTACCTGTGGGAATTTTGGCATATTTTTCTTAGTCTTAACCAAATTGTGTTAAAAAAATCCCCTCCCAAAAAATTTCAAATTGCTTATGCATGCAATAATGCAATTTGAAGACAGGTTGTACAAAGAAAATAAGGGTAGTTGGGTAAAGAATGTGGGCCATAGGAATATGTGAAGATTCAAGCAAAAAGATGAAAGCCACAGTGGCAAATGTATCTTCCCAGACAAGAGCTAAATGAAACAAGTTGGCAAAGTCTCTTGGGTAAACCTCACTGTGAATAGTGCTAAGAAGCTGATGAGTAATTGTTGCAGTGGAGAAGCTTAGCTTGCCAAATGGAATATGAAAAGAAACCAGATAGTGATCTGAATTGAAGAATGAAGCACAAGTGAAATTGTATCGAAGGAAATTCTTTACCAAAAAATGAAATCCAGACAATGACTGTCTGTGTCAGCAATCCCTTGGCATGCCACTGTCTAGGATAAACAGCTTGGAAATGGCCTTAGAATCAAGAACTGCAATAATGAAATAACTGGTCAAGATGAGTGTAATGTTTTTTAGAAATATCAGAAACATAGGATACAACCCAAATTGACAGTTCTATTTTCCCAAGAAATAGGAAAAAGCTGGTAAAGATATTGCTTTAATTTTATTATATTGAAATAATAAGAACAAACATGTTTCATTTTTAATAATAGTCAGCATTTAAGTAACTCTTAAAAGTTTGCAAAATTCTTTACAAATGTTATCACCAATTATTGTTTTATTATCACCAATCTTGAGACAAATATTATCATCATCCCCATTTTACAGATGAGAAAACTGAAATAGACAGAAGCTAAGTAATTTCCACAGAGTCACATAACTAGCAAGTTTCTGAAGTTGAATTTTAATTCAGGTCTTCTTGACTCCAGGTCCAGGATTTTATCTCCTTTTAATCTAGTTGCAGATTGTCAGTTGCAGAATACAGTGCTAACTACTGGGAGAGATACAATACTTGGTAAAACATAGCACCTGTACTCAATAAATTGACAATCTAATTAATGTGACAGACTGTTGCTGCTGCTGCTGTTGTCATTATCGTCATGGTAGTAGTCATCTTAGTAGTTTGTCTTTGGTTCTTGAAGAGGATCAGGATATCAGGGAGGTGATGCCATGACATGCAAGTGAATTGGATTTAAGTGAGGGAGGGCTGTGCAAAGTCACCTGCCTCACTTTCCCCTCCAGAGCCATTTGTGTTTGGTAAACAAATATAGATCAGGACAACTGGAGATGCCCTTGGACGCAATGGGAGACCTTGGCTTTTTTAAGCTAAGGTTTTCAACAAGTCTCAATTTGAATGGGGCTATATCCATTTAATGATTAAGCCTAGGCAGAAATTGAGGCAAAGAATGACCTTTTTTGCTTAATCAAAAAAAGAAAAAAATCTAAATAAATAAATTGGGAAAGACCCTCAAGGTTTCTGGCCCAAACAGAAATGATTACTATTTGCATTTACTCTGAGTCAACCAGGCCCCAAACAGTGACCACTTGGGGCTGTTGTTAGAGCAATCTATGAGAATCAGAGTGGTCTTGGTTTAAGACATGGTCCTTAAGAAAGAAATTTAACCAGTGAACCCCAAGATATCTTGTGAGAGATCCAAAAGATCCAAAAAGATCAGAGATCCAAAAGAAAAAAATGTTTTAAGAGCATCTGTATTTAAGACTATATATATATGTATATATATATATATAGTATGTATAAGTTTTATACCTTATGTGTGGACAGAGGAATTATAATAACAATAATACATATTATAATATATAATATTCAACTAAAATATTATTTTATTAATATTATCTTAGTTGAAGAAAGAAAAAGGGAAGAAAAATATATTAATCAATAACAAGTTATTATTAAGCACTCTGCTGAGGACTGAGTATTCAAAGAAAAGAAAAGAATAATCTATGCTCTCAAAGAGCTCACTGTGTCATGGGAAGAGAAAATGTAAACAAATACAATCCAGATGTAGAAAGGATAAACTAAAGATATTCTGGGAGGGAAGGCAACAATATAAGGAAAGTAACATTTTAGCTCTGAATTGTAAAGTCAGGGAAGCCAGAAGGTAGCTAAGATAGGTAAGGAGGAAGAGAATTTCAGGTATGGGAAGGGACAGTGAAAATTCCTATAACTAAGAGGAGTGTCTTGTATAGGGAAGCCAGGATCATGAAGTTGGATTATGGGGAGTGGGAGTAAGGTATAAAACAGACTGGAAAGCTAGGAAGAGACCAGGTTATTAAGGACTTTAAAAATCAAAGAGATAATATTTTATTTGATCCTGTAAATAAAAGGATATTGATGGAATTTACTGAGTAGGGGAGATGTTAAGTTGATTAAAGAAAGAGAGAAGAAGTAGGTGGAATTTGCTGTTCATTCATATTGAATTCTTTGTGATCCCATGGACCATATCATTTCAGGTCCTTCAGTCCTCCACTATCTCTTGAGGTCTGTCCAAGTTCTTTTTCATTGTTTTCATGACATTATCTATCCATGTCTGCCATCTCCTTTTCCTTTTGCCTTCAATCTTTCCCAATGTCTGGAGTTTTTTCGATGAGTCCTGTTTTCTCATTATGCAGATAAAGTATTTCAGCTTCAGTTTCAGTATTTGACCTTCCAGTGAAGAACCTGACTTAAATTCTATAAGTATTGACTGATTTGATCTCCTTCCTGTCCAAGAGATTCTCAAAAGTCTTCACTACTATTATTTGAAAGCATTGATTCTGTAGCACTCAGCTTTCTACAGTCATACATTGCTACTGGAAAAACTATAACTTTGACCCTATGAATCTTTGTTGGCAATATAATGTTTCTGTTTTTTAGTATGTGGTCCAGATTTGCTATAGCTTTTCTTCCAAGGAGCAAATCTTTTATTTTCATAGCAGTCTGTAGTGATCTTTGAGAAAATAAAAGTTGCTCCTTGTTCACTTTTTCTTCCTCTATTTGACAGGAAGAAATAACATTTATTGCCCGAGTTTTTTATTGTTAAACTTCAGTTTAGCTTTGGCACTCTCCTTTTTCACTATCATCAAGAAACTTCCTAATTCTTCTTTAATTTCTGTAATCAGAGTGATATCATATGATTCACTACCTTGTTGTGCCACAGGGACTTGTGTAGCTCAATGAAACTATGAGGGTTATGCTATGCATGTTACCCAAGATGGACAGCTTTTATATGTATATATAAAATGAGGCAACTAGGTGACACTATGTATAGAGTAGACCTGGAGTTAGGAAGATATGAATTAAAATCTGAACTCAGATACTTAGTAAATGCGTGACCTTGGGAAAGTCACTTCACCTTGTCTGCCTTACTTTCTTCATCTGTAAATTGAACTGGAGAAGGAAATGGCAAACCACTTCTGTATCTTTGTCAAGAAAACCCCAAATAGGATCATGAAAAAAATCAGACACAACTGAAAAGTGGCTAAATGACAACTAATGTATATGATAGCTATTTTGTGATTACTGAATTGGGAATAGAAGAAAGTATGCAAATTCATCTCCTTGCCTGTCTCATGAACAGAAATGGTTCATAAAAAATTTCACAAATAAAGAAGAGTAGCAATATTTAATATCTCTTTAGTGATCATAATGCAATTCTATTCAATAAAGGGTATTTTTTGAAAGTATTAAAAATGTGGACCAAATAATTTAATCCCAAAGAATTAGTGGATTAAAAGACAAGCCATAGAAACACTATTTATTCAATCAAATCACCAGGCTCAATAAATAAATGTCAATCAAAGGATTTAGGTTCTCTGTGAAAAGTGAAAGTCATTGGATAAAGTGGAATGCTCCATTCAAGAGATCTAATCCAATTGGTTGAGAATGTCATGGCCTATGCCTGGGTTCTTTATAAAAGCATTGAGTTACCTGAAATTGAAAAGTTTGATGCAGTGGCAAATCAGGAAAGAAAGTTCAAAAACTCTGAACTGCCTGGGAGAGAAGGATAGCTTTTGGCTTCAAACTTGGTCTAGCACTTTTTTCTTATTCCCTTTAGCCAGAAGATAATCTTGAAAGCTTTATCATGTCCAAAGGATGTGAGATTTCCTATCTTCCTGGAAGGGTCCTGATAGAATCTCCCTATCGGTTAATGACAGTGTTTACTTTTGGAGCCAAGGACAGACTAGACATGGAATGATAGCTCATAAGGAACTCAGTAAAGAATCTATATATCATGTCTACTGAGAATTTTTTGAGAATAGGAAAAAAGAACTCTTGTAAACTAGAACCTGTAAATTACATTTTTACTATGTATGTTTTCTATGTCTGAATGCACATAGACTCTGTACTTATGCAAGAGTATCACAGACTTTAGGCATGGTGATTCATACCAATTGTTCTTATCTTAGTTAAAACACTTTTGTAAAAATTACTTGAGACTAGATAACTGAAATGGCTCTCAACAGATAATTTTTCAAGGAAATACACTGAGGGGCTTCAGTGGATTATATTAGAGAACCAGCTCCCTCCCAAGTTCTCAAGGGGCACTCCTAGAATGCTGGGGGAAGAAGTAACCTTACTCTGGGACCTGCAAGAGTAAGAGTTGGGATTGAGTTATGTTATACAACAATAACCATCAAAACTGTCTATTATTTCTCTGTTTAAAAAAAGCAGAAAACTTGGCCATTAGAACAGAATATGTATATGATACATAGAATCAATTTCACATGGTACTCAAATCCAAAGAAGTCAACCACTATGCTAAAGAATCATTTTCAACCAAAACTGCTCAGAAAACTTGAAAGCAGTTTGACAGAAATTAGGTTTAAATAAATATCTCATACCATATATAAAGATCTAAACATTAGACAAATTTCTAAGTTTTTATAGTTTTCAAATAACTGTATAGCTAACTGACATTCCATGACTAAATGAATTATAATAATTATTGTGGAACTGCTGAATACATTATACTAATTTATTTTAGCTGCTCATAAAATAAAATTAAAAATTCACAATTAAAAAATCCTAATATTTAGACTTTTTGGGTACAATTTTCCTTTATTACCTCCTCACTAAAATTTTTATTCTGCATGTATAAAACATCTGATTTTAAGCATGTGTCACCATTTAACCAAAGATTTAAAAAATAACACTACTTTTAGAGACTAAACAGTAATTATATACTTTAGTTTCTGTCCCTGAATATAATTATTCCGCATCCACTGAACAATGTTGCATCATCATTCTATAGTAATCTATTTTGGCTAAAAATACATTAAAATTAGGGAGAATCACAGAAAACCTCTCTAATCTATGATGTCAACTCAATAGTTGGCTAAGCATACTCACTTGGAGGAATAATTATGCAAGTACAAAAAAATAAGTTTTCCCATTTAATTTTTAATGCATAAAATTCATCAATTGTAGTTAAATTATTTTAAGGTAAATCAGAATTGAGAATCACATGCACATTCTTTTCTTCCTCTTGTCCCTCAATCATTGACGGATTTTGTAGCCACCTTGCTGTTTACTCTGTGGATAATTGTAGTAAAGGAATGAAGACAAACCTGTTCAGAGCTGTCAATAAATTATGGCACTAACTTGGGCCATTTCTCAGAGATTACAAGTTATTGTCCCTCTAAATCACTAGGTCAAATGCACAAGCTGCTTTTAACTATAGCAGAAAGGTCATTATGACCATAATTTGCTGGATTGCTCAACAAATTTCACCTTAGTTTAACTTCATTAATTTCTCTTTTGGTATAGTATCGTTGTTTGCAGTAATCACACTTAAAATCAAACTGTCATCTTTCAAGAATTCTCTTTTTTCTTCCTTGAACATGAAAATGAATGATAGCTTCAGGAAAGACATCAAAGACCTCAACTGAAGATGTTAGAATTATAATGGGATATTTCTACTTTGTACAGAATTTGACTTTCTTGCACTTCATAATCTTTCCAGGCTTATTTTGCATTGCTTCCTTTCATGTGCTTTATTTTACAATCCAACTGACAGACTTGCTATCCCTCAAACTTAACATTTCATATCTCACCTACATGCATTTGCATAGTCAATCCCTATGTATATAATGTAATCTTATCTCACTTCTGTCTTTTACAATTCCTGGGTTTCTTTCAAGTTGAATAAGAGCTTGTTGGATTGAACTGAATACGGACATCTTCATCTCTTAGTCCAAAGCAAGCCAGCTAATAAATTCTTGATTTGCCATAATTTGGTTCATTTCAGCGAACATCTATTAAAAATGTGTAAATATCAACTAACAATCAGATGACAAAACTTTCTTTACAAACTTGCGACCCATGTGTTGCTATTCTTGGGCATTGGGGATACAAATGAAAAAGTGAAACAATCTCTACCCTTAAGGAACTTATATTCTTCTAGGGAGAAGACAACATACACATATATAAGTTGAATTTAACAAGAACAAATTTAATAGGAATAGATATAAAGTCCTTCATTTGAGTTAAATAAAATCAGTTGTCCACATATAGATTTGAGGAGACATGGATAGACAGTAGTTCATATAAAATGTAAGTGAGTTTGGAGTAGTTTGATACAATAAAGGGGATATTGGACTAGTCATTAGGGGACATGCATTCTAATCCTTATTCCATAATTAAATAGCTGTGTGACTTTGGACAGGGGACAGTGTTCCTTGGTTTTGAATTCTTGGAATTGAATTTGGAAATTGAATTTTGGAATTTGAATTTATAAGATAAAGGATTTGGTGTAGGACAGTGGTTACCAACCTGTGAAACACCATGTCATAGTAGATTGTAGAGTTAAATGCAAGACCTCTGTATCAAGTCATGCATTTTCTTAAGCAAGGGATGAGAAAATCAATACAACTACCCCCAAAAATAAAAGAGGTGAGAAGGTGTTTATTAGAGAAGGTGAATTGAAAAATCAATATAAGTGGGGGCGGAGCCAAGATGGCGGAGTGAAAACGTGACTCTCTGCGTCCTCCTCTAATCTTCTCTCAAATCAACAATAAAATAAGCCTCTGAACTGATCTTCAAGTCAACGAATTCAGAAATACTTGGATTCTGCTTGCTAATATCTCTGAAGAACTTCACATCGGGTTTGTCTAACTCAGACAGAGGGATAAAGAATGGTGTAGGCCGGAAGTGACGGTGCCAGCTCATTGTGGCAAAAACTCCAAACTCAAACTCCAAACACCTGGAGTTTATATGAGGCACTTGGGACACTCTGCCCGGATTGGGGGCAGGTTTTCTGGCAGACTTGCCTTGTTTAAGGAGTAATTCAGACTTAGTCCTAGCCCCCACCGGCCCAGCACTTTAAATTAATTCGCCAAATTGCCCCAGGGCAAAGAGCTTTAGCCACCGTTTTTCCAAACCTTAAAGAGATATACAAGCTGTCTAAAAAAAAAAAAAGGTAGAAGCAAAAGAGAGCTCTCACCATAGACAGCTTTTATTGAGACAGAGAAGGGCTGACCCCAGATCCTGAGGTTCCTTTAGACAAAACTCCAGAGGATGTTATTAAGGACCATCACTGGTCCCTTTTTCAAAAGGCCTTTCTGGAAGATTGCATACAGAATCTCAAAAGAGAGCTGGAGGATAAATGGGAAAATAAACTGAAGTCAGTGCAAGAAGCCCTCCAAAAGAGATATGATAAAGATACCAATTTATTGAAAAATAAAATTAGTGAAGTGGAAAAAGAGTGCAATGAACAAAAAAATTCAATTGGCCAGTTACAAAAGGAACTTAAAAAGGTAACTGAAGAAAACAACACTTTAAAAATAAGAATTGAACAAATGCAAGTGAATGACTCAATAAGACTTCAAGTTCAGTCAAACAAAAACAAAAAAATGAAAAATTAGAAGAAAATATGAAATATCTCCTAGGAAAAACAACTGACTTGGAAAATAGATCTAGGAGAGATAATCTAAGGATTATTGGACTTCCTGAAAGCCATGATGAAATAAAGAATCTAAACACTATCTTCCAGGAAATCCTGAAAGAAAACTGCCCTGAGATTGTAGAATCAGAAGGCAAAATCACCATTGAAAGAATACACCAATCACCTTCTGAAAGAGACCCCAAAATTAAAATATCGTGAAATATCGTGGCTAAATTTGAGGACTATAGCACCAAGGAAAAGATTCTGCTAGCAGCTAGAAAGAAACAATTCAAATACCAAGGATCAATAATTAGAATCACACATGATCTGTCAGCCTCCAAATTGAAGGATCGAAGGGCCTGGAACCAGATATTCTGAAAGGCAAAGGAACTTGGATTACAGCCAAGAATAACCTATCCAGCTAGAATGAGCATTATCCTCCAGGGAAGAAAATGGTCATTCAATGATATAGGTGAATTTCACCTATTTCTAATGAAAAGACCGGATCTGAAAAAAAAATTCGACATCCAAACACAGAACTCAAGAGAAGCATAAAAAGGTAAAAAGGAAAGGACTCTTGAGAACTCTATTTCTACTATGGGTATACTTAAAGTTTGGGGGTATAATTAATTAGATATTACTTTGATAATATGAAAAAGAGAACTAGAGGGGGAAAGGTTGTCATACTGGGGAAAGAGGGAAAAAGTGGTAAAATAAGTTCTAAAAAAAAGGAGGTAAAAACAAGGTAAAATCTCTTGAAGAGGCAAAGAAAACCTAATATAATTGAGAGAAAGAGGGGAGGGAGATGAGAATTGTGTAAATCTTACTCTCATCAGGTTGGACTCTAAAAGTGTATATAAGACACTTGATTTCACATAGTAACTTGCCTGTTGCTAGAGGGAAGTGGGAGGGAAAGGAGGAAAAGTAAGGGATTAACTAATAGAAGGGAAAATAGAAGAATCAGGGGAAAGGAGTAAAAACAGGGGGAGGGGATCTAAAGGGTGGAGTATTGTTTGGGGGAGGGGGTCATCAAAAGCAAAGTACTGAGGAGGGGGGAAGGGAGAAAGGGGAAAGGAAAGGGGAAAACATAACTTGGGTAAAGAAGATGGCAGGAAATAAAGAATTAGTTATTCTAACTGTGAATGTGAATAGGATGAACTCTCCGATAAAGCAGGAGCGGATATCAGACTGGATTAAAAACCAGAATCCCACAATATGTTGTCTACAATAAACACATCTAAAACCTAGTGACACATATAAGATGAAGGTAAAAGGCTGGAGCAGAACCTATTATGCTTCAGGTGAACAAAAAAAAGCAGGGGTAGTAATCCTTATCTCAGATCAAGTAAAAGCCAAGATAGATCTAATCAAAAGAGATAAGGAAGGAAACTATATTTTATTAAAGGGTACCATAGATAATGTAGCAATATCCATACTAAATATATATGCACCAAGTGCAATAGCATCCAAATTCCTAGGGGAGAAATTAAGAGAGATGCAAGAAGAAATAGACAGCCAAACTATACTAGTGGGGGATCTCAACCTTGCTCTCTCAGAATTAGATAAATCAAACCACAAAATAAACAAGAAAGAAACTAGGGAGATAAACCAATTGTTAGAAAAGTTAGGTATGATAGATCTATGGAGAAAGTTGAATGGAGACAGCAGGGAGTTTACTTTTTTCTCAGCAGTCCATGGAACCTATATAAAAATTGACCATGTGTTGGGGCATAAAAACCTCAAAATCAAATGCAGAAAGGCAGAAATAGTAAATGCATCTTTTTCAGATCATGATGCAATAAAAATCCCATGCAATATAAGTCCAGGAGAAAATAAACTAAAAGTTAATTGGAAATTAAATAATATAATCCCAAAGAATGAATGGGTGAAAGAGCAAATGATAGACACAATCAATAATTTCATCCAGGAGAATGACAATAAGGAGACAACATACCAAAATTTGTAGGATACGGCCAAAGCGGTTATAAGGGGCAATTTTATATCTCTAGATGCTTACTTCCATAAAACAGAGGAAGAAAAGATCAATGAATTGGGCTTATTATTAAAAAAACTAGAAAAAGAACAATTTAAAAACCCTCAATTAAATACCAAGTTGGAAATTTTAAAATTAAAGGAGAAATTAATAAAATTGAAAATAAGAAAACTATTGAATTAATAAATAAAACTAAGAGTTGGTTCTATGAAAAAACCAACAAAATAGATAAGCCTTTAGTTAATTTGATAAGAAAAAGGAAAGAGGAAAATCAAATTGTTAGTCCCAAAAATGATAAGGGAGAACTTTCCTCCAATGACGAGGAAATTAGAGTAATAATTAGGAGTTATTTTGCCCAACTTTATGCCAGTAAGTTTGATAATCTAAATGAAATGGAGGAATATCTACAAAAATATAGATTGCCCAGGTTAACAGAAGAGGAATTAAATTATTTTAATAGCCCCATATTAGAAAAAGAAATAGAACAAGCTATTAAGCAACTCCCTAAGAAAAAATCTCCAGGGCCAGATGGATTTACATGTGAATTCTACCAAACATTCAAAGAACAATTAATTCCAATACTATACAAACTATTTGAGAAAATAGGGACAGAAGGTATACTGCCAAATTCCTTCTATGAGACCGATATGGTGCTGATAGCTAAACCAGGTAGGGTGAAAACAGAGAAAGACAACTATAGACCAATTTCCCTAATGAATATTGATGCAAAAATTTTAAATAAGATATTAGCAATGAGATTACAGAAAGTCATCCACAGGATAGTACACTATGACCAAGTAGGATTTAGACCAGGGATGCAGGGCTGATTCAATATTAGGAAAACTATCAGCATCATTAATTATATTAATAACCAAACTAACAAAAACCATATGATTATGTCAATCGATGCAGAAAAAGCCTTTGATAAAATCCAACACCCTTTCCTATTAAAAACACTAGAGAGTATGGGAATAAATGGGCTTTTCCTTAAAATGATCAGTAGCATCTATTTAAAACCATCAGCAAGCATCATATGTAATGGAGACAAACTAAAACCATTCCCAGTAAGGTCAGGAGTGAAACAAGGCTGCCCACTGTCACCATTACTATTTAATATTGTATTAGAAATGTTAGCTTTAGCAATAAGAGAAGAAAAAGAGATAAAAGGAATCAGAGTAGGTAATGAAAAAACCAAATTATCACTCTTTGCAAATGACATGATGGTATACTTAGAGAACCCTAGAGACTCAACTAAAAAACTACTAGAAACAATTCACAGCTTTAGCAAAGTTGCAGGATTCAAAATTAATCCACATAAATCATCAGCATTTTTATATATTACCAACAAAGTTCAGCAGCAAGAGACACAAACAGAAATTCCATTCCAAATAACAGATGATAGGATAAAATATGTGGGAATCTATCTGCCAAGGAAAAGTCAGAAACTATACAAACTGAACTACAAAACACTTTCCACACAAATAAAATCAGACCTAATCAATTGGAAAAACATTAAGTGCTCATGGGTAGGCAGAGCAAACATAATAAAAATAACAATACTACCCAAACTAATCTACTTATTTAGTGCCATACCAATTAAACTCCCAAAAAATTATTTTTCAGATCTAGAAAAAATAGTAGCAAAGTTCATTTGGAAGAACAAAAGGTCAAGGATTTCAAGGGGATTAATGAAAAAAAAAGGCAGATGAAGGTGGCCTTGCTGTACCACATCTAAAACTATTTTATAAAGCATCGGTCATCAAAACCATTTGGTACTGGCTAAGAAACAGAGCAGTCGATCAGTGGCACACGATAGGTTATGAGGACAATCTAGGCAATAACCTTAACAATTTAGTGTTTGATAAACCCAAAGACCCCAGCTTTGGGGATAAGTATTCACTATTCGGCAAAAATTGCTGGGAAAATTGGAAACTAGTGTGGAAGAAATTAGGGCTTGACCGATACCTAACACCACATACCAAGATAAGATCTACATGGGTTCATGATCTAGATATAAAGAGGGACTTCATAAGCAAGTTAGAGGAACGTAATATAGTTTACCTCTCAGACCTGTGGAGATGGAATAAATTTATGT
>JAJPUD010003857.1:42973-88581 GCA_023553655.1 Myrmecobius fasciatus | reverse complement strand
GATGTGGGAAAACTGGGACACTAATACATTGTTGGTGGAACTGTGAATGGATCCAACCTTTCTGGAGAGCAATTTGGAGCTATACTCAAAGAGTTGTCAAACTGTGCATACCCTTTGACCCAGCAGTGTTTCTACTGGGCCTATATCCCAAAGAGATCTTAGAAGAGGGAAAGGGCCCCACATGTGCAAGAATGTTGGTGGCAGCCCTTTTTGTAGTGGCTAGAAACTGGAAACTGAAGGGATGCCCATCAATTGGAGAGTGGTTGAATAAATTATGGTATATGAATGTTATGGAATATTGTTGCTCTGTAAGAAACGACCAGTAGAATGATTTCAGAGAAGCCTGGAGAGACTTGCATGAACTGATGCTGAGTGAAATGAGCAGAACCAGGAGATCATCATACACAGCAACAACAGTATTACATGATGATCAATTCTGATGGACATGGCTCTCTGCAACAAAGAATTGTCTCAAACCAGTTTCAATTGTTCACTGAAGAAAATCATATACACCCAGAGAGAGGGATATGAAATATGGAACACAACGTAACATTTTCACACTCTCTATTGATATTTGCTTGCATTGTGTTGCCTTTCTCTGATTTTATTTTATTTTTCTTGTAGATAGGATTTTTCTTGCACAACTTGTCAAGTATTTCAACATTATTAACATGTAGTGGACTTCCTGCCATCTAGGGGAGGGGAGGGGACTGGGGGGAAAATTTGTAATGGAAAGCTTTGTAAAGATCAATGCTGGGGAAATACCTATACATATGTTATACAAATAAAAAGCTTTAATAAAAAAAAAAGAAAAATCAAGATAAGACAATAAGACAGACAAACTAACGTACTTAGATGAATATAATAGAGATAATGTTCAAACATAGGGTAATAGTCATATATCACTTATCTCTGATTACGACAAGTCTAGAACATTCTATTGAGTTATGGAATTTGGATTTTAGCTAGGATTGTGGGAAAATAGTGATTCAAGCCTATTGTCACAGTAGGGATATTGAGCTTAAAGAAGAAAATACTCGAGAGAAGACATGACAGCTGAATATTATGACTTGCCACATAGTTATTAATCATTAGAGACAAGCCTGATATAAGCAAGATCAAAATGGAATGTTTTTCTACCTCATTGGAGGTCATGTGAAAGTTGTTAGGAATATTGTAGATGGGATTTCACTTGGAGTCTGGGTTCACCTTGACCAAGAATTCTTGACTTAGGATCTATGGTTCCCCCAGAAGTCCACAGAAAGATTTCAGAGGGCCAATGGATGAAGAAAATTTTTCATATTTCCCCCACTAACTTATAATTTAAATTGTACCTTTCCTCCAATTATCTAGAAATTTTCCGAGAAGGCATCCACAGGTTTCACCAAATTGCCAAAATGGTCCACAACATATAAAAAATTAAAAATTGCTATCCTATGTGCTCTAAAGTCTCTTTTGATACAGCAATTTTGTGATTTTTATATTCTAGTGGTTAAGATGTACTCAGGATTATATGATAATACTACAGTTGTGAACTTGGAATCAGAATAAGACTACCAATAACAACTAAGATTTATATAGTACTTTTTTGGGGAGGCATTTAGGATTAAGTGACTTGCCCAAGGTCACACAACTTGTAAGTGTTGGAGTCCAGATTTGAACTCAGATTCTCCTACCTCCAAGGCTCTAGCTACTGCTCTACCTAGCTGCTCCCATTTATATAATACTTCAAAGTTTGACAAGTGCTTTGTAGATATAATCCTTATAATAATCCCATGAGATAGCATGTGATATCCTTCTATTCTTATCTGTTTAACTTCTCTGATTTCTGCTTGTTCTCTGTTTGATTAAATGGATTTCTTAACTATTCACTATTTGTCCAACTAGCCTTTGGTGGGACGAGAGTTAAAGCCTCCAAATATACTTTGAAATAGGTCATCCACCCTGGGGAGCAATATGTAGGGGAGCAGATAGATGTGACTCTTCTTTGAGGAGTGCAGGGCATCCAGCCTTATAATCCCAGTCTCTTGCTTCCCACTAGGCAAGTATCAAAGTTTCCCTTGGAGAGAAGTGAACTAAATTTCAGAAATATCTATTTATGTTTCCCCAAAAGATGCTTTTAGGCAAACCCATGTGGACGTAATTTAAATGAGCAACACACACTTTACGAAATATTCTGATATTTATATATTTAGTTTTAGTTTCCTTCTAGACTGCCAAAGAGGTACACAAAAAAGGTTAAGAACTCCTCTATTAAGCCATACTTCCTCTTGATGATAAATAATAAGAGCTAACATTTCTAAGGTTTTCAAAGTGCTTTATATATATATATATATATTGGAGGAAGCTGTTTTGTAAACTGCAATACACCATGTAACCAGTAGAGATTTCCTCAAAGCCACAAAGCTAATATAAATAATGTTCAGGATTTGAATTTAGGACCTTGAAGTCCAGGACTGGCACAAACTTTACTTGGTGGCATGGCAAATGTCTTATATTTGAAATCTAACTCTCACAGGGAAAGTCCCAATGTTAGATGGACAGTGTGGGAGCAATTCATGGAAAAGCTTTATAAAGACCCTGGCTGGGCTGCTATAGATGAGAGAGGCCCATATAGTGATGGCCTTTTTGCCTCCTTCTTCTCCCTCTCTCCCGTTTTGTTTTTACCTAAAAATCATTTGCGATGGAACTCAGTAGGGAGCTAGCCTCCCACAGTACATATTGAAAGGTCTCTGGTGTTTTAAAAATGCAAAAAAGAGCTTAATTTTAATTACTTAAGCTTCCCTTTTGATAGTGCTTGTTTGGAAACTTGTAGTGGAGTTGGAATGGTAAAAATGGATGTAGGTCCTGGGTCCCTGCCTTGCAATAGGGGGCCCGTGGCAGCCCTCAAGTTGGAAAGCCTTGGGAGGTGAGCTTTATCAGAAGAAAGCCTGTAAGCCTGTTACCAAGTAGCCTCCACACATCTGTGATGTAGCACAAGGATGTATGACAGTTACCACCCACCAAGAGTCCTTGGTAGAAGGCTGGGAAAAAAGAGGAAGAAAGTGAGACATTGCCCCCTCACTGGAGACATTATCTTCAATTAACTGGAGATTTAAGGCAATAATCACAGGAATGTGAGGCAGGAAGACTTTGAAAGCAGAAAAAAAAGTCATTTTCTTCCTCTTTCCTGACTGGTGATGGGATTTTTAAAAGCAGTGATAATGGTTTTAAGGTAAGGATATGTGTGTGGTAGAGAAGGACCATGTGGGACTGACTTTTTAATATTGGGTGTCCCCTGTGAAAGTGCAGATCAGGCTTAAAGTGCTGCCAGAGGCACTCAAGCATTTGCATTGTGGTCTGTTGGTAAATTCTATGCTTTTACATTTCTGGGTGAAGAATTTAAATGGGTAGGTTAGAATGAGAGGCTGTCTCTTCTGAGAAATCTTTCTCAAAATTCTGAGTGGTCCAGGTGAATTAGGGAAGGTCATCCAGCTCTGCCTGATGTTCCTTTTCAAATAATTTTTATTTTATTGATGCAGCAAAATGGCATAATGAAGAGAGTGTTAGACCATAGCCAGAAAGATCTGGGTTCAAATCACATGGTAGGTGCTATATAAATGTTAGCCATTATTGTTGTCATTTCTCACATAGGTTTAAGCAAAGCTTCAGTTACCTGGAAAATAAGGAGGTCGGAATTGACATCAAGAGTGATTCCTTGCTGCTCTGAGCATCTTGGAGGCAAACATGTCTGGTACTTAAGGTTGCTCTGCTTAAAACTTTGCTTTACTGTAGAAAAGATAATGACCAATGCTGGAGGGGATGTGGGAAAACTGGGATATTAATACATTGTTGGTGGAGTTGAAAAATTATGCATGCATGTATTTTGAAAATAAAAAGCTTTAATAAAAAATGTTTTACTGTATAACATCTTGCCATTACTAGCTGCCTTACTGAGGAATGAAATGCATGTTTCTCAATTAAGTAGATATCTCTGAAGTCACATGGTATGATAGCATGTGCCAGAATCAGGACTGAAACACAGACTCTGGGAGAATGTGTTTAAAGGTCCAATTGCAGATTTAAAAAATGCAATTCAGATGCCTAATATTCATTTTCCTTTATTGCCTATAATCTTTGTAGGGAATCAGAGCAAGTCCAATAGAAACCACCATTAGGGCTTGAGGACTGATCCTCTAGTACAGGAGTTGTTGCAGAAAAAACATACAAAACAACCCTTAAGGCTTGTTTCTTGCCTTTAAAATGAGGGTATTGCATGAGCTGTCATTTAAGGTCTTCTAGGTAGTTCTTGCCTTAATTTCCTATGATCCTTTTTTCTCAAATAGTCAGTGTGACTCAGGCAATGCAGACTCCTCATGAGACGGGAATGAGGCAACTAAAAAATATGAAAAGGAAGAATGTTGTTGTTGAGGTGAGGTTGAATATAAGGTTGAATGAGATCTCAGAGGCCATTGAACCCAACTTCTAAGTCCAACTCCAGACTTCCTTCAGCTAAAGTGAGAAACTGAACTGTTAGTTAAGGTCAACAAATGGTCCCCTGTGGTCTTTTTTCCCCTTAAAGCTAGTACCAGGTATGCGCTGAAAACAGCAACTGTTAAATTTTCAGAGTGAGAAGTTACACCTTGGAAATTGGCAGATGCTACAAATAATGACTTGATTGATTGTTTTTAGGGTGTCTATTCTTTTAAGAAAGATCTTGAGAAAATATTAGTAATGCAGATTAAGCTTTTAAAATGGATCTTGTGTATATTTTTTTCAGGAAGCTGGTTTTAAAATATTTACTAGCACACTACTAGCTAGTGCTGTCCCTCTGAGATTCTTTTATATAATTTTAATATAGGTATTTGTGTGTTGTTTTTCTCATTAAAATAGGAGCTCCTCAAAGGCAGGGATTATTTTTACCTTTCTTTGTATTCCCAGTGCTTAGCTTAGTGCCTGATACTTCATAAATCCTTGTTGACTGACTGTAACTGAAGTTGACCAACTTCCCCTTACAAGCATAGCTCCTTTTTTTAATACATGTTCTTGTTTCTCCACTCACAATACCATTTTTGTTCAAGCTCTCATTATCTTTAGCCTGGACCATTGCAGTCATCTTCTCATTGGTCTCTCTGCTTCAATTCCTAACATTCTAATCCATGAGTGGAGAATTTATCTCCTCATTTCTTAAAACATAGATCTTATTATGTCACACCCTTACTCAATAAACTCCAATGATTCCCTGTTACCTCCAGGATCAAATATGTCTTTTAGCATTTAAAGTTTTCATAACCTAATTCTTTTGTGTCCCTTCCTGTCTTCCTATCTTCTTCCCTTCATGGATTCTACAATCTAGTAACAGTAGTCTCTTTGCTTTTCTTCATGCTTCACCTTCAGTCTCTATGCTTTTATACTCCTCTTGTCTGGAATGCTATAACTCTCTCTTCTCATCTCATCTTTTTAGAATCCCTGCCTTCCTTCAACACAAATTTCTGCCAAAGGCCTTTTCCCATAACCCCATCTGTTAGAATCTTCCTTTCCCTTCTCAATATGTGTCTTGTACCTTTTTATTTACATGTTATCTCCATCATTTGAATGTAAGGTTCTCAAGGGCAGTCTTTCATTGTAACTCCATAGCTTATAAATAATTAATAAATTTTTGCTGATTGATCCCTAGCAAGTGGTCATTTGGTCTTCCATTGAAATCTTCTCTGTTTGTTTTTTTAAAACCTTGCCCTTACCTATCTTTCCAGTCTTCTTACAACTTATTTTCCTCTAGCTACTCCACTATCCAGTGATATTGGTCCCATTGCTGTCCCTCACACATAACACACATATCCTTGCCTTTGAACATTTTCACTAACTGTTCTCCCACCCTGGAACATTCCCCTTCTTCATCTCTGCTTTCTCTGGCTTCCTTCCAATCCCAGTTTTTACAGAATACCTTTCCAAATCCCCTTTGATTTTCTCTTTCTTTCTCTTGATTATCTCCAATTTGTTTTTATCTATAAAAATATGTCCACATATAGTTTTTATATGTAGTTTCCCCCATTAGACACTGAACTTTTCAAACCAGGCTCTGTCTTTTACCTTTCTTTGTATCACTAGTGCTTTGCGTATTGCATATTGCCTGGTACCTTGTTATTATTCAGTTGTGTCTGATTCCATTAGACTCTATTAGATGTTATCTATGGGTTTTTTTCAGCAAAGACCCTGGAGTCATTTGCTATTTCATTCTCCACAGTGTCCCTATTTGATGAGGAACTGAGGCAAATAAGGATTAAGTGACTTTGTCAAGATCACAAAGCTAGTACATGTCTGAGGCTGAATTTAAATCTGATCTTTCTCACTCCAGGATTGGTGGTCTATGCATTGTACCATCCAGATGCCCATAAAACACCTGTCTGACACCTAGTACGTGATTCATAAATGTCTCTTAATTGACTGAGGGGGAACCTCACTACATCTAGAAGTCAGAAACTGAATATGTATATTTCTAATTATTAGCCAGTTTTTCCTTATGTGAATTCTAAATCTTCTCCATAACTTTGGGTCCAAACAGAACAAGTTTAATCTCTTCTTCTGTGATAGTCTTTTGGATACATGATGACAGCAATCATGTTTCTCTTAAATATTTTCTTCTCTAGGATAAAGATCCTGAAGAAACTTTTGAGAAATTCAGTATGCAGTCTTTCTAATTTGGCAATAAAATAGATGCTTTAGTCTTGAATGATTCTAGTTGCTATTAGGTTCATTACTATGTGTCTTTTGAGGTGGTTGTTTTATTTTGTTTTGCTTTATAAATTTTTGCCATCCTTGATTTGACTGTGGATGACCCCATCACATCTGTACTCATTATTTCTACATCTTGCACACTTTTGCCAATACAAGGGCTTAACACCTGGAGTTTAAGATTCTATAATTTGATTTGCAATCACAGAATTTGTGTTTCCTGTTGAACTATTAGCAAAACTCAGAAGGACTTGAGGATCCAATGGAAGAGGAAAATGCCATTTTACTCCATCCTGAAATTATAGTGCAGACTGAGAAGGAATGAAACTAGAGTCAGATCTAAGAATCAGGGAGAAAAAAGGAAAGCAAATGAAATTGAGCCTAGTGGCTAAGTTAGTGTAAAGGATGAGCTACACATTATCACACAATTAATTAATGTTAGAGGGGTTCAGAACTCAAATCTTTCTGATTCTAGGTCCAGGGCTCTTTCCATATCTAAGGCTGTCTTTAGATGTTAAAATTAAATTAATTTTTTTTAAATTTATCTTAGTCAAGATCCACCTGACTCCCTAATTCACTCCACTCTCACACCCTGTCCAATTGAGAACACAAGAAAAACAAAACTCATTACAAACATGTATGGTCAATCAAAGCATCCAATAGTCACATCCAAAAAAAGTTTGTCTCATTCTATATTGAGTCCTTCACATTTCTGTCATGAAACATGTAATATTTTTCATCATTAGTCCTCTGGAATCCTGGTTGGTAGTTATGATGATAAGAGTTCAGTACAATAGTATTCCATCACATTTATATGCCACAATTTGTTCACTGATTCCCCCAAATTATGGATACTTCTCAGATCCTCATTTTTGCCACCTCACCAAAAACTACAAATATTTCTGTACACTCTTAGAGTTTGTTTTGTTTAGGACTTATCTATATCTATATCTATAATATACCTTCTTTCTAATTTTCCCTCTCCTTTTCCCACTTCTTTCCTATTTTCCTGTTGAACGAAATGCGTTTCTGTACCCAATCCTGTGTGTTTTTATCTTCCTGTTGTTAACCATTTCAAATGAAAGTGAGAATTAACACAAGAAATTGAAAACACAATAAACTGAGATACAACTATCAGATACTTCCCTATCCCACTTCCTTATTTATAAAGATATGTTCTTATGTCCCCTCACTATGTGAGATAAATTTCTCTCACCTTTTTCCTTCCCCCCCCCATTCTCAAGATTGTTCCTCTTCCCCTCTCTTTCCCTTTTGTTCTTAAGCATTACCAATTGAAGTACTGCCACACTATGACCCCTGATGATGATTGATGATGATAGAGTTTCAAGAGGACACATGTATCTCCATATTTGAATGTATTCAGTTTATTCAGTCCTTTGTCATAGTTTGAAATTCTAACATATGTTAGAGAAACATAAAATGATAAATATGAACAAAGTTTCTACACAGCTCCAGTCTTTTCATCAGGAATACTTGAAAGACCTTCATTTCATTAAAAATTTATTATATCCCCTCACCTCCCATAAAATTATACACAACTTGCTTGGCTATAAACCTGTATCTTTTCCTTTCGGCAACATCACATTCCAAGTTGCCTGTTTCTTTATAGCTATTGTTGTTTAGTTATATCTGATTCATTTTAAGGTCATTAGGCATTTTATCTTCATATGAGGCTGGATTTGATCTCACAAAAATAAATCTTCCTAATTATGAGCCCAGCATTTTATCAATCACACCACCTAGCTACCCGCCTCTTTTATAGTAGTGACTGTTAAATCATGAGTAATCTTTACTGTGGCTCTCTGGTTCTTGAATTCTTTCTTTTTGGCTGATTGTAGTATGTTTGCTTTGAACTCAAATTTCTAGATTTGGGATGCAATGTTCCTAGGAATTTTCTTTAAAGTTTCTTTAAGGAGATGTCTGGCAGATTCTATTCCCAATTTTCTGAAAGAGCTTTTTTTGATTTCTTTAAATAGGATATCTGGACTCTTTTTTTAAATAGTGGTATTCAGATAGTTAAATGATTCCTAATATTTTCCTCCTTAATCTGCTTTCCAAGTCAGTAGTTTTTGCTATGAGATATAATTTTTTGTTCAGTCTTTTGACTTGGTTTTTAATATTTCTTCTTATGTCTTGAAGTAACTGACTTTCATTCTAATTTTTAGAGTTTGTTGTGTGTGCAAAGTTTTGTGCCTTGTATCAAGTCAGTAAGTCTCTTTCCAATTTTTTTCTTTCGTAACTCTCATTTATTTTCCTTTTTCTTAGAGTACTATCATTCTATTTATTAAAATAATTTAACTCGGGACAGCTAGAAGGCACAGTGGATAGAACAGTGGCCCTGAAGTCAGAAGGACTTGAGTTCAAACTTGGTCTTAGATACTTAATATTTACTAGTGTATGATACTGAGTAAGTCACTTAATACCAATTGCCCTCCCACACACACACACATACACTCTCTCACACACACATATACTTAAAAAATTCTTCATTCATTTCACCTAGGAATTCTAAGTGAATGACCAAACTATGTTTATATTGTTTGTAGATCTGTTGGGATTTTCTTCTGCCTTTGTATGCTGAGCATCCCTGCCCCCATAACAGCTTATTACAATAGAGTTCTTTTTTTGTTTGTTTGTTTGTTTGCATATTCTTCCAACCTGCTTTTTGACTTCAGACTTGTCAAGTCTGAGTTCTGTCACACTTCTAAAGAGAAGATATGAATTGGTTCTTTTGCTGCTTTCTTGACATATTAAAAGTTGTTATTCCAGGATCTCAGAGACAGGAAGGAGACCTGAAAACTTTCAGTGCTCCCCAAATGATCTAATTGAGGACAAAGTGATCTGATCTGAATTTGAGTCTAAGAAATTAAATGCTGTCAGTTTCAGGCCCCATAACAAACGAGGAAGTTCATTTGGTTCAATCTGATGGAAAGTAGCCTGCCTTTTAGTCTGATGATATTCAAATACTGAGGGATTTCACTGAAAGAAGAGGCAAAAATTTGAAATAACTGAACATGGTAGTCTGTCTCCTGATAGCCTTTGCTGGAAGGATAAACACTCTTCTGCTAATTAAATACAGCAAATATGATGGGCCAGTAAATGCAAGAGAATCCCCAAGCTGAAACTGTATAAGGTAGAAAGCTTTGCTGCCAGTTGAAGAAATCATCTTAGAATCATCTCTGGTTTTCAACTAATCCTTCCATTGTCTCATCCATAATTTTGTCTAATCCCCAACCTGTTTCACTGAGGTTGAGGGATAAAGGCAGGCTATATTCTGGGAAATGTTCATCCCATGATCATGTATAGACTTTTGAGTAAAGTGTTCATAGTGTTTGGGGCAGCTAGGTGGTGCAGTGGATAGAGCACCAGCCCTGAAGTCAGAAGGACCTGAGTTCAAATATGGTCTCAGACACTTAACATTCCCTAGCTGTGTGACCCTGAGCAAGTCACTTAACCTCAATTGCCTCAGCAAAAAGAAAAAAAAAAGTATTCATGGTGCATAAGCATTAAAGGGATGTCATTTGGATTAGAAATGTGGGGTTGGGGATTTCAGATAATAGACCAAATGCTTTTAACTAAATTGGAGACATTCATTTATTAATCAAAAAATATTCATTCATTTATTTATTGGCTTACTTATTTATTTTAAATTAATTTTTTAAATGAACAATATTCTAATTTTCTCCCTCCTACTCCAAGACAAAAGTAAAAAGGCCTTCATCAAATATACAAATTCAGACAAATAAAACCCCCCACTAACCATGTGCAAAAAAAAAAAAAAAGTCTTATTCAGTACCCTGAATCCAATATTTCTCTGTCAGGAGATGAATAGCATGTTTCATCATCGAACGTTAGGAATGATCTTTGTGTTGATTAAAGTTCTTATAGTTTTGTCCTCATAATCTTACCATAATTGTATAAATTGTCCTAATTCTGCTTATTCTATTTATCATCACCTTATATAAGCCTCTAAAATTGTTTATTTTTATTGTATTTGTGCCTATAATATAAATTTTTTTCTGTTCCTGCACACTACATTCTGTAACATTTCCCATAGGTCTTTTCTTATCTATTTGAAACTCTCTATTTTCTAAATAGTTTTTCATTCCATTTACATAGCATGATTTGCATTCAACAGACATTTATTGAGTAACTACTATGTGAATTGAATTGTTCTTGCTTCTGAATAAGAGGCTGGGAATGAGGCCACCAAGATAAAAGGAATAGCAAATTGTACATAAGAAATTTTCAATTTCATATGCAATCATTTTTTAAAGAAATTCTAATAAAATTCATGGAAATACTTGTTTAATTGCATAAATTAAAAATAAAATAAATAAAATTTTAAAAAAGAAACTTACAAAATAAAGATTGAGGGGCAGCTAGATGACACAGTGGATAGAGCACCAGCCCTGAAGTCAGGAAGACCTGAGTTAAAATCTGGCCTCAGACACTTAACACTTTTTAGCTATGTGACCTTGGGCAAGTCACTTAACCCCAATTGCCTCAGCAAAAAAAAAAATAAAATAAAGTTTGAAATAGACAATAGACAAAAAAGAAAAATACCACATTGTTCTTATGCTGAAGAAACTTACAACATTGCAGTTTTGAATATGAGAAAATGCTTAGCATAGCAGATTGCTTATTGGAATTGATTTTAGGAAGAATTTGGTTCAAATCTCCCCTCTGACACATACTGACTCTATGACCTGAGCATGTCACCTCTAATTCCTCAGTTGTAAAAACAGAACTTGTATAAAGGAGCTCTAGAGTGATCCCTTCCCATTCTAAATAAAGGTGCCTAGAGTTATAGTAAATATATAATATAGTAATATAGTATATAGTATATACTATAATAGTATAGTATATAGCATATATATAATAGTATATAGTATATAATATAACATAGTAAATAAAGGTGGCTAGACTTATATTTGTTTGGAATCTCATTTATTTGGGCACTCCCTCTGATAGTGCACAGCAGCCCTCGGGTCCCATGACCTGTCTCAGTTCTTCATGTATAAAATAAGAGTTTGATTATATAGCCTCAAGCCACAAAAAGGATTTCCTTTCCCTTCTCTTCCCCATGACCCAGTTCCAAATATATGTCACTATAATTTTGTATAGTTCTTATCCATATTTTTTTTGAAGAAGCTCTGTAGGTTCATTGGTATGTAGAGGAAGCTCACTCTTTACAAATACAAATTAAAATTTGCTCAGCAATTTGTAGCCTTAAGAATGCAGCCTAGATCAGTGAGAGAATAAGGGACTTGTCCAATATCACAATTAGTAGGTGTTGGAAGTAGAATTTAAATCTAGGTGTTAATAAAATTCAGAGCCTTCTGACTCTGAGGATGGCTCTTTATCTATTTTGTCACACTATTTGCCTATGGGTAGATTATTAGTGTTGGAAAGATGGTTCTCTCCCTCTTTCTCTCTCTGTTTCTCTCTCTCTTCTCTTTCTCTGTTTCTTTCTCTCTCTTTCCTTCTTTCCCTCCCATCCCCTTAAAGAGCAGTACAAAAATGCTACAAAATTTCCTGAATGCAATCCAGCCTGATGCCTTTCTTCTTTTTTATTTTTGAATCTATATTTGTTAATAACATTGATTTGTAGATCTGTTTTATTCTTTTCTGATTTAGGTATTAGGACTATACTTGCCTTATAATAAAATTCTAATAAGATATTTTCTTAATTTTTGAGAGTAATTTGTTTAGTATAATTACTAATTAACTATTCTTTAAAAGTTTACTAGAATTTGAGGGTGGAACCAAGATGGCAGAGAGCAGACATGATCCTCTGTGACCTCCTCTGACCTTCTCTCAAACCGGCAGCAGATTAAGCCTCTAAACTGATTTTGGAGTCAAAGCACCCACAAATATTTGGAGTATAACACATTTCTAGAAGATATCTTGGAAGAACTTCAGAACAGATCTGTTTCAATCAGATAGGGTGACAGTCTGCCAAGCCCAGATGGCAGCACAGGGAGACAGGGCAGAAAGAGGGGGCTGGGACTCAGACTGTTGAAGTTTCCAGGCACCTAGGAACTTTCTGTGAGCCTCTTAGGCTACTCTGTCTTGGTTGTAAGCAGGTGGTGTGGCAGATTAGCCTTTTGTAAAAGGTAAATTGTAAACCACTGAGCCCAGGAAGAATGCTGGATCTAGCCCTGATTACCCAGCACCGAAAATCAATCAAAAGAACTGACGCAGGACAAATTAAAGCAGCTCTTGCTGCTTTGAACAGACCTGAAGTCTTAAAAACTTAATAAAAAACAAAAAAGAACTCTCACCATAGGCAGCTTTTATGGAGAGATAGAAGAATAGACCTCAGATCCTGAGGTTCCTAAAGGTAAAGCAACTCCAGAAGAAGCTGCAAAGGGAGACATGAGCTAGACCCCATTTCACAAGGCTTTCCTGGAGGACTGCATAAAAAATATTAAAAGAGAGTTAGAAGAAAAATGGGGAAATGAAATGAGATCCTTGCAAGAAGGAATGGAAAAAGCATATAATGCCCTACAAAAGAGATATGAAAAAGACACCAATTCACTGAAAAACAAAATTGGTGAAATGGAAAAACAATGCAACTTACAAAAAAAAGTCAATTGGCCAATTACAAAAGGAGCTAAAAAAGGTAACTGAAGAAAATAATACACTAAAAATTAGAATTGAACAAATGGAAGTGAATCACTCAATAAGACTTCAAGAATCAGTCAAACAAAAATGAAAAAATGAAAAAATATGAAATATCTTCTAGGAAAAACAACTGAGCTGGAAAATCGATCTAGGAGAGACAATTTAAGGATTATTAGACTTCCTGAAAGCATGATGAAAAAAAAGAACCTAGACACCATCTTACAGGAAATCATAAAAGAAAACTACCCTGATGTTTTAGAATCAGAAAGTAAAATAGCCATTGAAAGAATTCACCAATCACCTCCTGAAAGAGGTTATTTTGTGGTTTGATTTATCTAATTCTGAGAGAGCAAGATTGAGATCCCCCACTAGTATAGTTTTGCTGTCTATTTCTTCTTGCATCTTTCTTAACTTCTCTAGGAAGAGAGAATATCAGATATATTTAGTTTCACAGAGAAACTTATCCCACCTTATAGGGAAGTGGGAGGGAAAGAGGGGAAAGAAAGGGAAAGACTAATAGAAGAAAAATAGAAGAATTAGGAGAAAGGTGTAAAAATTGGGGAGGGGCTCTAAAGAAGGAGGACTGTTTCAGGGAGGTGGTCATGAAAAGCAAAATACTGGTAAGGACAGAAGGGGGAAAGGAAAGAAAAAAGCATAACTTTGGGTAAATAAGATGGAAGGAAATACAGAATTAGTTATTTTAACTGTGAATGTGAATGGGATGAACTTTGCCATAAAATGGAAGTGGATAGCAGACTGGATTAAAAGCCAGAATCCTACAATATATTGTTTACAAGAAACACATAATGATACATACAGAGTGAAGGTAAAGGGCTGGAGCAGAATTTATTATACTTCAGGTGAACAAAAAATAAAGCAGGGGTAGCAATCCTGATCTCAGATCAAGTAAAAGCAAAGATATATCTAATTAAAGAGATAAGGAAGGAAACAATATTTTACTAAAGGGTACCATAGATAATGAAGCAATATCAATACTAAACATATATGCACCAAGTGGCATAGCATCCAAATTTCTAGAGGAGAAGTTAAGAGAGATGCAAGAAGAAATAGACAGCAAAACTATACTAGTGGGGGATCTCAGTCTTGCTCTCTCAGTATTAGATAAATCAAACCACAAAATAAATAAGAAAGAAGTTAGGGAGGTAAACAAAATGTTAGAAAATGTTAGAAAAGTTAGGTGTGATAGATCTTTGGAGAAAATTGAATGGAGACAGAAGGGAGTTTACTTTTTTTCTCTATGGTTCATGTAACTTACATAAAAATTGACCATGTGTTAGGGCATAAAAATCTCCAAATCAAATGCAGAAAGGCAGAAATAGTAAATGCATTTTTTTCAGACCATGATGCAATAAAAATCACATACAATATAAGGGAGAAAATAGATCAAAAGTTAATTGGAAATGAAATAATCTAATCCTAAAGAATGAATAGGTGAAAGAGCAAATCATAGACACAATCAATAATTTCATCAAGGAGAATGACAATTATAAGACAACACACCAAAATTTGTGGGATACAGCCAAAGTGGTTATAAGGGGAAATTTTATATCTTTAGATGCTAATAAAATAGAGAAAGAGAAAAATCAGTGAATTGGGCTTACAACTGAAAAAGCTAGAAAAAGAACAAATTAAAAACCCTCAATTAAATACCAAATTGGAAATTCTGAAAATAAAAGGGGAGATTAATAAAATTGAAAATAAGAAAACTATTGAATTAAAAAATAAAACTAAGATTTGGTTTTATGAAAAAACCAACAAAATAGATACACCTTTAGTTAATTTAATTAGAAAAAGGAAAGAAGAAAATCAAATTGTTAGTCTCCAAAATGAAAAGGGAGAGCTTTCCACCAATGAAGAGGAAATTAGAGCAATAATTAAAAGACACTTTGCCCAACTTTATGCCAAAAAATTTGATAATCTAAATGAAATAGAGGAATATCTACAAAAATATAGATTGCCCAGGTTAACAGAAGAGGAAATAAATTATTTAAACAGCCCCATTTTAGAAAAAGAAATAGAACAAGCTATTAATCAACTCATTAAGAAAAAATCTTCCAGACTAGATGGATTTGCATGTGAATTCTACCAAACATTCAAAGAACAATTAATTCCAATACTATATAAACTATTTGAGAAAAGAGGAAAAAAAAAGATAGTCTACTAAGTTCCTTTTATAACACAGATATGGTGCTGATAGCTAAACCAGGTAGGGTGAAAACACAGAAAGAAAATAGGATAGGATCACAGGACAAAATAGGCAATAACTATAGCAATATAGTGTTTGATAAACCCAAAAACCTCAGTTTTTGGAATAACTACTCACTATTCGACAAAAACTGCTGGGAAAATTGGAAACTAGGGGGCAGCTAGGTGGCGCAGTGGATAGAGCACCAGCCCTGAAGTCAGGAGGACTTGAGTTCAAATCTGGCCTCAGACACTTAACATTCCCTAGCTGTGTGACCCTGGGCAAGTCACTTAGTCACTTAACCCTGTTGCCTCAGCAGCCTCAGCAAAAAAAAAAAAAAAGAAAGAAAATTGGAGACTAGTCTGGAAGAAATTAGGGCTTGACCCACTTCTAAATGGGTTCATGATTTAGACATAAAGAGTGATACTATAAGCAAATTAGAGTTACATAGGATAGTTTAACCTCTCAAACCTGTGGAGAAGGAAGGAATTTGTGTCCAAAGAAGAACTGGAACTCTTAATTGAAAACTAGATAGATACTTTAGATTATATTAAGTTAAAAAATGTTTGTACAAACAAAACTAATGCAGACAAAATTAGGAAAGAAGCAACAAATTGGGAAATTATCTTTACATTTAAGGGTTTTGATAAAGGCCTCATTTCTAAAATATATAGAGAATTGTCTCACATTTATAAGAATTCAAGCCACTCTCCAATCGATAAATGGTCAAAGGATATGAACAGATAATTTTCGGATGATGAAATTAAAACTATTTCTAATCATATGAAAAGGTGCTCCAAATCACTATTGATCAGAGAAATGCAAATTAAGACAACTCTGAGATACCACTACACACCTGTCAGATTGTCTAAGATGACAGGAAAAGATAATGATGAATGTTGGAGGGGATGTGGGAAAACTGGGACACTGATACATTGTTGGTGGAACTGTGAATGGATCTAACCATTCTGGAGAAAATTTGGAACTATATTCAAAAAGTTATCAAACTGTGCATACCCTTTGACCCATCAGTGTTTATATTGGGCTTATATCCCAAAGAGGTCTTAAAGGAGGGAAAGGGATCCACATGTGCAAAAATGTTTGTAGCAGCCCTTTTTGTAATGGCTAGAAACTGGAAACTGAATGGATGCCCATCAATTGAAGAATGGTTGAATAAATTATAGTATATGAAGTCATGGAAAATTATTGTTCTATAAGAAAAGACTAGCAGGATGATTTCAGAGAGGCCTGGAGAGACTTGCATGAACTGATGTTAAGTGAAATGAGCAGAACCAGGAGATCATTATACATGGCAACAACAAGATTATGTGATGGTCAATTCTGATGGATTTGGCTCTTTTCAACAGTGAGATGATTGTGGCCAATTCCAATGGTTTTGTGATGAGGAGAGCCATCTACACGCAGAGAGAGGACTGTGGGAACTGAGTGTGGATCAAAACAGCATTTTCACTTCTTTTGTTGTTATTTGCTTGCATTTGGTTTTCTTTTTCAGGTTTTGTTTGTTTCTTGTAGAACCTATTTTTCTTGTACAACAAGATAATTGTATAAATATGTATACATATACTGGATTTGTCAGATATTTTCACAAAGTTAACATGTATTGGACTACTTTCCATCTAGGGGAAGGAATGGGGGAAAGGAGAAAAAAAATTGGAACAGAAGGCTTTGCAAGGATCAATGTCGAAAAAGTACCCATGCATGTGTTTTGCAAATAAAAAGCTTTAATAAAAAAAGACAAAAAAAAGTTTAATAGAATTCTTTCAATCTATCAAGATTTTATTTTGTTTTTCCTCTTTTATTTTCTTTTGTAGTTCTCTTACAATTTTATTTATTTTCCCCCAGGTATAATTATTTAAGATCTCTATTTGGTCTTTCATCTAGGTGTTTCATACTTTTAGAGGTATTCCTTATGCCATTTGTGTTCTCAGTTTTGTTAGCATATAAATAATAGTTTGGTTTATCCTTTTTATTTCTTTTGACATTGATGTGATTTTACTTTGCTTCTTTACTATTTTGTTGATTTGATATACTGCTCTATTCTTTTTAATCATATTGGCTAAAAATTATTAATTTTTTTAGTCTATAATTTTATGAATTTGTTTGTTTTTAGTTTATCTCCTTTGCCTCTATTTTCCCCTATCCAAGGTTTGTTTATTTTTGACTCTATAATTTTAAAAAATGCATATTCAGTTTATTAATCCTGTTTTTCTATTGTGTTAATGCTTCTTGTAGGTGGATGATTTTTCTCCTTAGGACCAGTTTATCTGCATACCAGAAATTTTGGTATGTTGTTTAATCATGATCATTTTCTTTCACATAATTACTAATTATTTCTGTTTTGTTTTTCAACTCACTCATTTTTTAGAATTCCAATAATTTTCCATTTGAGTTTGTGTCCTTCATTTGTGGGCTCCAAATCAGCTTTTTTTTTTTTAATGCTATGTGTATGTAAAGGATGTCTCTACTACTTCTGCCTTTTAAAATATTTTATGCAATATCTGTGTTCTAGTACACGGACAATAAAAGTTTCTTGAACTGAGAAATAGAGATATATATGTACATATATTCACACGTATGTGTATTATACAAACGTGTATGTGTGTAAATTTAATATAAAATAATTAATAAAATATATTTTTTCTTTATTAATCTCCATGGAATAAGTACTTTTGCTCGTTTCTCCAGCAATTTAAGTTTTGTATTTCTCCTTTCATTTATCTTTCTGTTAGAATTGTTAAATTCATGCTCACATTTAACTTATATTGGATTATTTGCTGTCTAGGGGAAGGGGAAGGTGGGGAGAGAGAGAGAAAAAATTTGGAACAATATTTCGCAAGGACGAATGTTGAAAACTCTCTTTGTATATATTTTTAAAACTAAAAAAACTATTAAAGAAAAAAAATTGTTAAAGTCAGAAAAGGACACTGAGATCTTGTATTTATTGTTTTACTGTGCCTACTTATAGTTCAGTTAATGTTTCCTTTAAGAATTTACATAATAGACATTTGGAAGACATAAATCTAATGTTAAAATTAGTTTGTTGTATGTGATTCCTCTCAATATAGTATAGTTCCTTGTTTATCTCTTTTTGTTTTTTGAATTTTTTTTATCTGATAAGATCATGGAAACTCTCTGGGAAATTGTCAGGAGATGACTGATAGCTCCTTTCCTACTTTCCCCTCAGTTTTTCAGAGATCTGGGGCAATTTTCCTTCAAGATTTCTTGAAATAAGATGAGTAGGCTCTTTTTTTGCAGGTCTGTGTGTGTGTGTGTGTGTGTGTGTGTGTGCGCGTGTGTGTGTGTGTGTGTGTTATGATATTTAGATACTCCAGTTATTCCATTTTCCCCTCCTTAATCTGTTTTCCACATTAGTTGTTTTTCTTGTGAGATAATTTACATTTTTCTACTTCTTCAAAGTACTTAAAAACTCCCCAATGAAAAGTTATTTGGATTCACTTTAATTTAAAAATTAACCCATGCCATATGGTATTTTTAGAAAGAGATTTTTCTTACTTTTCCTTAGGGTAGAGAATCATAGAATTTCAAAATTGAAATTAATCCTAGAGACAATTTAGTCCAACTTGTATCTAAATAGCCTATCTCTCAGCAAAATCTATGTCCTAGTCGTCTAGTCTATCTGAAGAATTATGATGGAGAGTTCACTCCCTTCTGATGCAGTTTATTTTACTTTTAGAAAATGATCATTGTTGGGGAATCATTCCTCACATTCTGCCCCAAATCCTACTCTTTGCATCTATTTTTTATTCTTCCTTCTTCCTTCTGAGATCAGGCAGAACAAGTCTAATCCTTCTTACAGACTCTTAAATAACTTGAAAGATTGTAACCTAAAAACCTAGCCCTAGCAAACATTCTTTTGTCCCCCCCCCCAATACAGTTAAGTCCTTCACCATCTTGGTCATCCTCTTTTAGATATTCTCTAGCTTGTCAATTTCCTTAAATTTGGATATCTAAATGACAGAGAACAGATATTAAATGAACTGGTGATTTTATCATCAAGGAATAAATTCAACCCAATAAATGTCACTGACATTGTTGGGATATGATTCATGACTAGTATATGGGCAAGAGAAGAGTATCCCTTATATAAAAGAAACAGACTCACTGAAAGGGTCAACAGAATACACTCTATGTGAAGGCAATATATTTTTTTTAGGAAATGCATGAACCAAAGGATAGATTCTCAAAGAGAAGACACTAGACATGGCAAAGACTTTGAAGAACATGAATGCTTGAAACTAAATTATGATTCTTTTTGGACACTTGTACATTTTTAAATGGGAGGAGGTAGTCTCATAGGGATGTTACTAGCAAGAGAGGAGTTTGGGGTGGGAGTGCTAAATGTGGAAATGGTATTATTTCTTGGAAGAGGTCAAAGAAGTAAGGAAGAGTGAAGAGAGAGAACATTCCAGGTATGGGGTACTCATATAATATGGTCAGACTGGTGCTTTAGGAAAATCACTTTGGCAGCCGAATGGAAGAATGGAGGACAGATTGTGGTGGAAAGACTTTAGGCAGAGAGATCCATCTTCAGTATCTTGTAGTAAGAGCCTGTACATGGTGATGGCTGAAAGAATGGGAAAAAGTGAATATGTAAGAGAGTTTTGTGAAAACAGAAGGAATAAGACTTGGAAAGATTTAGTAACTAGTTGGATATGTAGAGTTAATGAGAGAAAAAAATCAAGAATAGAAAGAGTCAATGAGTTTGTGAGACTGGGTGATTGGAAGGATGGTGATATAATAATAGGGAAACTTGGAAGAGGAGAGGGTAAAGGGACAAAGATAAATTCTAAATTGAAAAAAAACAGTTTGAGAGGCTTATGAAACAAATAGTTTGCTATTCAATTGGTAATTGGTGATTCAATACTGGAAAATGAGATCAAGGTTAAGGTTGGATAGATATCATCTGTAAATAAATGGTAATTGAGCCCATGGAGGCTGATAATTTTTATCAAGTGAGACAGCAAAGAGGGACAGAGGTTTGGGATACACCTGTGATTAAGTAAGCATAAGCTGGATGAATATCCAGCAAAGGAAACTGAAGAGGTCATACAATTAGAAAGAGAACCAGGAAAGAACAGTGTCACAAAATCTACAGAAGATAGGAGAAGTTGATGATTGACAGTGTCAAAGGCTACAGATCAAGAATGGTGAGGATTGAGAATAGACCATTAGATTTAATAATTAATAAATCATTGGTAACTTTGGAAAGAGCAGTTTGAATTGAATGATAAGATTGGATGCCAGACTGCAGAGCATAATATAGAAATGGCATAATATAAAAGTTATGGCAGACTTCTAGTCATCCAACTATTTGTTGGCATGAAGTTTCTGCCAAATGTAAGACAGATGATAAATTCTTGTTCTCTTTCAATCCTATTCTAATCTCCCATCTCTCCATTCACAGACTTGAATAAATGAATGAATATAGAAAAAAGTTTAAGAATAATTTGAAAAACACTATGCTAAATCTTGGAAATGCAAAAAAAAAAAAGAAAAGAAAAGAAAAGCAAGACAGTCCCTGCGCTAAAGGAAATCACATTCTAATGTGTGTGTATAAGTATGTGGGGCAACATAGATAGCATATTTCAGCTGAAAGTCAGATAAGAAAATATAACGGTCATGGATTTTAAGGACTATAGATTTAGAACTGGAAAAGACTCTAGAGACTATCTAGTCCAGTCCTCTAATTTCACACATAAACAGATTAAGATGTTGGGAGAGAGATTATATAACTTGCTCAATTATCATCATCATCATCATAATTTGAATGGTATTTATGTGATATCTTTTTAAAGATTTGTGATGTACTTTACGTGTATAATTTCATTTGAACCATATATATATATATTGGTTCTAGGGTACAGCAGCAAATTAGATGGCAATGAATCCTCTTAAATGTCATTTCCATTAATATAAGTTTCTGAAACAGAATCTGACAGTGCCAAGGACTTTGGTGGCAAGAATTTATTTTTAGGGTCTTCATTAGCTGTGGCTTATGAGGATTTGGGAGTTATAGCTCTTATAGTATAAGTTACTAGATTATGTTTCCACTGAGGGCTCTTTCCTTGAACTATTACTTCAGGGGACAGGTTGGATACAGGGCCAGTGATCTGAGAGATGCTGCTGTTTCCAAGCTCTTAGACTTAGAAATCTATTGGTTAGTAGCTGATCATACTAGGGGTGATGGTGGGCCCCTTCTCCACAAGAGTTGTTCCTCAAGGTTGCAAAGCCTAACATGGAACCTGGCCCAATGATTAGGAGTGTTGATTTCCTGATACTCTTGAACTCAGGGTACTCGGTTCCAACAGGGACTGAGCCAAATTGGTTTGACTTTTCTGGTACATAGTGTCTCCTTTCTTTCAGAGAAACAGATAGATATAGATAGATAATTAAATAGATAGATATAGATATATTAATATGTCTATATGTGTGTATGTATATATATATCTGCATATATGTGTGTATGTGTTTATGTGTATATTTGTATATACATGTATACATGCTATAGAGAGAAAGAGGGAAAGAGAGATTGAAAGAAAGAGAGCAAGAAAGAGAGAGGGAAAGAGAGGAAAGGAAGAATTTCTTATTTCTTTAGCTGGACTGGTTTACCTGCCACTGACAATTAGTGTCAGGGAAGATAGGTCTCTTTTCAACAGACTCTCTAGGAGATTGCTATAAGAGTGGGATTGGAAAAGAGGCTAGTAGTGGGTTCAAGGTAGCTGCTCTTTTTAGGACTCTTGGTTTTCTAATGTGCTATTATTAAAATAAATATATTAAAATATGATATCATTAAAAGAAATATAAAAGATTGCCTACCTACAGCCATATAAACAAATGAAGCATTCTTCATCTTAAAATTTCTTTCTTCTGTTGTTCTTGCTTTGTTTTCTTCAGTCTTGTGTGCTGTCTATCATCTCTCTCTCTCCTGCTTGTGAGCTTCTGAATATTGCTAGAGGAAGTGATGACACCATGTATGTTTGTTCCATTTGTGCTAATCTTAAATTGACTTCATGGAGATCTTTTTTATTTATTTATTTAAATCTGATGAACTCCCTATTACATTTCCCACAGTATCTATTCAAAAGTTTTTCCTTTTCCCCCTCCAAGTCTTGAACCTCCATCCTTATATAACATTCTATCAGTTAATAAGCTTATTGAGAAAATGGAGGATATTGATACTAAGTTCCCTCTTTCCCTTTTCAGAATCTTCCTGTGTCTTCATCCATTTTCTCCCCTTTTGTTTCAGTTTCAGGGGAAGAAAGTGCCCTGCTAATGAAGAGTAATTCATTGACCTTAACATTTGGTTCCATCCCACTTTTGTCCTCTCTGTGTTGTTCTATTCATCTCCCTCTATCACCTTCAATTTCTAGATGTGAGGTCCTTTTTCAATGACCAAACAATGATCATAATAATGTAAGGAGTGAACTGTATTAATTGTATTAATCCTTGATATAGGTGAAACAGAAGACAAAAGAAGATACAGCAAAATGAAAGAAAAGTTTTATTTCCATTGGAGAAGCAAATAAAGAATTTCACAGAGTTGATTTCATTGCACATTAAAGTAAACAAAAAACTTATTTTCATAGAACATTTGGTCATCTTATCATAAGTATATGTGAAAAAGACCATCATGAAAATAACTGCATTTTATGCAACATTTATTATTAAAGATGATAAATTGGAGAAAGTTTATGAAAAACTTTCCAAGAAAATCCTAATTAAATGGATATATGCTATGATACTTAGTTACTTCAAAACAAAGGAGGACATAGATGAGAATGGCAAAAAGTATATTGGAAAATGTGATTGAGGAGGTAGGAATGAGAAACATCAAGGACTTATAGACGTTCCAGAAAGTTTACATCTATGTTTCATTATTTTAGGAAGGAATTGGAAGGTATTGGACAAGACAAACCCTAAATAACACCAGAAGAAAAGAAATTGGTTATATTTTCACAAAATGACAATGACTTTTTACTGATAAGCAAGTGGTTATTGAATCAACGGTCTGTATACAATGAGACTGTTTGAATTCTTAGAGCAAATATTATAATACAAAACCAGAAGAAAGTGAAAATTAGAAAAAGATATGGTATATAATTCCAATGACTATGCTAAACATGGTGGTACTTGTTTGTAGTCCCTGCTATTGGGGAATGGGGTTGGTGCAATGCTTAAATTTAGGAGTTTTGAGTTGTAGTAGGGCTAATATCAACTGGAAGGAAGAAAGAAGAAGCAAGGAAGGAAAGAAAAAGAAAAAAAAAGAAATAAAGGAAGGAAGAAAGGAAGGAAGAAAGGAAGGAAGGAAAGAAGGAAGGAAGGAAGGAGGGAAAGGGGAGAAGGAGAGAGGAAAAAAGGAATGGAGAAAGAGATGGAAGAGAGGAAAGGGAGGGATGGAGGGAAAAAAGAAAAAGAAAAAAAAGAAAGGAAAAACGAAAAAAGGAAGGAAGGAAATAAGAGAAAAACAATTTCATTGACTACAAACTGAACAGCCCAACCTATGTGAAAAGTTATTGATGTCAAAAATGGGAAAAGAATGGGAGAAAGGATATTTACATCTAAAGTACATGTATAAGATCAATTATAATAATTTTAGACAGAAACTGTCAATAAATTACCATAGTTAGAAAACTAAAAGAGTCCCAAACATACCTTAATCAGCAAACATATTATCAGAAACATTGCTAAGCAGAAAGATATGATAGCCAAAGAGTAGACCAGTTTAGAATATAAACTTGCTTATAAAATATTTCAGGAAAGGATGGTCAAAGATTGTTTCTTCATATTTCTTCAAAAACAGTGAAAATTATTGGAAAGAAAAAAAAGTTTAAAAGAAGCCTGGGCAAAAACCCAATTAAGCAAACTCTTCCTTGAAGTATTTAATAACAAGAATGAAATCAGGATAAAAAATGCAGAATGTGGTAAAGATTTTTTTTTGAATTCTTAATTAACAAGTGTTTTTAAAGCACTTACTGTATAGCAGCTTCTCTAGCAAGTGGTAGGTTTATAAAAACAAATAAATGAAAATAAAGCAAAAAAATGGAACCTGATCTTAAAGAATGTAAATTCTTTATTTTGGACAATATATATTATTCACTACATATCAGATTGTTGTGCATGAGAAAAACCTCTAAGATCTGACTTGATTTTAGAAAAGAAATTTATTAGGTCATTTGGTAGAGGAGAGTGATTTGGAGAAGAGTTGTGGCTTCCTTTCATCCAGGCTCAGGAAAGTTTACATTACATAGGATTTAGACAAGGGGGCACATAAACCCACATCCACAGTTAAATAATTTTGTAGTTAAGGACAATTTGAAAATAAGGTAGATTGAGATAGATATGATCAGATAGAAGCACTCAATAAAACTTGGGCAAAGTCAAAACAAATATGAACCTAAAACACAAATTTGGGTGGACCCATCACAAATCCTGGGTGAGGTGATACAAAATGAAAATGCTTTCAGTGAGTGCAGGATCTAGGGGAACCTAAAATATTTTGTAGCCACTTTTAGCATTCCTAGACAATTACTGGGACCATAGGTATGAACTACATCTAATAATATATGGTTAGATTTAAACAATATAATAATTTTCCCCAAGCAATATAATGAATCACTATCCTACAAAATAAATATGAATAATGAAACTTTACTGAAGAAAACAAAGCTGAGAAAAAGAACTCAATTCCAGTTCTGAGAAAAAGCTTTCCTTTAACACAAATTCCTTAGGTCATGACCAGGTTTCTCAGACAATGTCTGATTGATTCAAGGAAGAGGTCCTATTCACACTCATGATTCCTCTGATTCAATAAAGAAGTGTTCTTACATAACTAAAGTAATTATTTATAAGTGGATAGGAGAATTAATGGAATCCCAACAGTTATAGCACAATACAGACCAAGCCCTTTAGGCTGCACCCCTAAAAAAGTATATCCACACATATATGTGGGTATAAGTATACATACTCACCTGCATGCACAAATATATGAATATATATGTATACATATATGTATGGGTATGTATACATATCATTACGAATACATACATATTTGTATATATATCTATATATATAAAACATATATCTGTAAAATCTGTAAAAATAGATTTTTTACAAACTTTGGAAAAAAGTATAGTTTATATCCAAATTAACATAGTTGGCAAGAATTTACTCTGAATCATGTCTCATTCTTTTCATGTTTTGCTCTAAGAAACTAGTGATAAAGACTAAGTGCTGTCAAGGATGAAATAAATGTGGTTATCAGAGAAGAGAGACATAAATCCTAAACCTTAACAATTTATTTCATATAATTCCTTCTCTTCTATACTTTCTAAACCTAGAAGAAATACTCCTCTTTAATGCTGAGATTTTTTTTTTTCCAGCCAAAATCTTCCCCAGGACCAATGTGTTTTTTAAAGTTGTGATTTCATGATTGTTTGTATAGTTAATGTGTCCTCTAAAGGGAGCAGGGTGTAGGCCACAGAAGAGAATTCTTATACTTCTTTCCAGTGGCAAGAGCAAGGAATTAGGAAATGTGAACAGGCAATGCTGGAAAGACAATAAATGGTCTCGCTAGTGACTTTCTGGGATTAGTTAGTTCCTCTTGGAGAAAAAAAAAAAGATTTTTATTTTGCATGTCAAATGGCTTTATCAGAATTACTAAATATATAGCAGGACGATTTCAGAGCGGCCTGGAGAGACTTGCATGAACTGATGCTGAGTGAAATGAGCAGACCCAGGAGATCATTATATACGGCAACAACAAGACTATATGATGATCAATTCTGATGGACATGGCTCTCTTCAACAATGAAATGTTTCAAACCACTTCCAAATGTTCACTGAAGAAAGCCATATACATCCAGATAGAGGGATGTGAAATGTGGAGCACAACATAACATTTTCATGATCTCTATTGACGTTTGCTTGCATTGTGTTTCCTTTATCTGATATGTCTTTTGTGTAGATACGATTTTTTTTGCACAACAATGATAAGTTTGGAAATATGTATACATATATTCGACTTGTCCAAGTATTTTAACATAATTAACATGTAGTGGATATCCTGCCATCTAGGGGAGGGATGGGGAGTTGGGGGGAAAATTTGTAATAGAAAGCTATGTAAGGGTTAATGTTGAAGAATTACCCATACATATGTTTTGCAAATAAAATAAAATTAAAAAAAAGAATTACTAAATATATTTTCCTTGCAAAGCCCTTGTATATTTGATATACATGCTATATTACTAAATATATTTTCCTTGCAAAGCCCTTGTATATTTGATATACATACTGTCTTAAATTGAGTGTTAATATACAAAGTAAAAATTTTTCTCTTCAAAGTCTTTTGATACATTTTATTAAAATTTACTCCCTCAAAAATTTCAAACCACTTATTCTTTCCTCTTATGAATATTTTTAGATCAGCTTGGATTTGTAGGATCAAAAACTACTAGTTGGTCTGCTCCATTGCAAGGGCAAGTAGTCATTGCTAAGTTCAGAAAGATGACTGCTTTAGTTGAACAAAGCCAAAGAGAGACGCATGGCTCAAACTCCCTGGCATTTGTCCCTGGTATTTCTTTAAGTCCATGACATGAATGAAATGTTTGGCCTCAGCCCCATGATTCTTATGAACTCAATGCAGTGATTTATTTCTTCCTAGAGCTGTTGTAACTTGGGGTAAGTGCCTTTTGTATTTTCTTCTCTCCATCTGGGATAACAAAATGAGTCTAAGTTAAAAAAAAAAAACTTCTTTTCAAAACCATTCAATAAAGTCACACAGAAATAATTCTTAGATAATTGCCATAAGACCCTTATTTTAGAAAACTTGCTTCCTGTCAAGAAACAAGACTCCTGTGAGAAAATAACTGTAAAGATCAGGAAGAGATGATAAGCAGTGGTATGGGGGGAAAACATCTTCTAATATTAATTATATCTTGGGAAGTAGATTTGATGGTGCTGACTCTGAATTGTTTGAAAGATGACTGGAGATGCAGAAAATATCAATCATAAGACAGGTTATAGATAGTTAAGATATATGTCTTGATGTGATTCATACAACTGAGGGTCTGTACAACAGGCGCATAATAGACTTTTGCCTTTAGGATTCAGGTTCAAATCTTACCTCTGCCATTAATTACCACTATGACTTTCAGCAAATGACTTAACTTCCTCCCCTTCATGAGCCTCAGTTTCCTCATCTGAAAAATGAGGTTGTTGGACTAGATGGTCTTTGATATAACCTCCAGATCTAGATCTCTTGACCCTATAATGAAATTCCCTTTTCTATATTTTCGGACTTATCTATAGTTCCAGAAGAGAATCAAAATTTTAGAACTAGAAAGAACTTCAGGGATCATCATGTCTCTGTCTCTGTCTCTCTCTCTCTTTTTCCTTCTCTCACTGTTTCTCATGAGAACTTTATGGAGTTCCTAATTTTTAGGGCCTCCCTTACAAGATTTTCTTACATTTATCCTGTAAATATTTTTATAGATTCTATATGTATACCTGTTATCCCTTCCTGTAGAATGTAAGCACCTTAAAGAAAGGGACTATTCCAGTTTTTGTTTTAAAGAAAAGAGAGTGCATAGTTAGGTTTGGATCTTTCTTTTTTCCCTTCAGTTTTGTCTGTGTCTGATTAAAGATGAAGTGACTGAGGAAAACAAATTTTCAATTTTCTAAGAATAATGATTTATTAATCAATGCATGCCAATTGCTTAACAAAATGGAATCAGATCTCCTCACTTTAAGTCCAGAAACTCATTACAGGGGGAAATGGACTTTTATACATTAAACATAATTAATCAAATGAGGCCAATTAATTAAAAGGAAGCAATGCAACAATAGATAATCTGATTTCTACTTAGATAAAAATTAGGAATTTTCTAAGTTGGGAAAGGAAGAAAGAATAGATACAACTCCCTGAATTCAGAAAAGGAGGAATCCCATTCCCCAGGTATCTGTAAGCAATCAAAGGAACATAGAAACAATAACAGATTGATCTGTAGGGGCCAGTTTTCAGATAAGATATATGAGTTGCTTGACTTTTATAATTGTGAGAAAATTCCTTGCATCAATCTCTGAATCTCACTAAGTTCCTTGTCAGTATCATATAGATCTTTGATTAAGGGTCTTTAAGCAGCAGGGAGAGATGGCATAGTTTCATTGACATGAAGGGCTAGGTTCAAACAATACAATAAGATTTTTTCCCAATTCCCACAATTAAATAAATTATGACAGAGGCAGAGGTTGGAGTAGACCTATAATTGAATAGAAAGGGAGCTAAACTAATTCCAAAATGGAATCACAAGATGGAATCAGTGTGGTTCACTCAATTTCCATAATTAATCACTTGTCCTAATCTGTTTAATTTCCTCATGTCTGACTCTTCATGCCCCTATTTGGGAGTTTTCTTGGCAAAGACACTGGAGTTGTTTGCCATTTCCTTCTTCAGGTCATTTTACAGACAAGGAAACTAAGGCAAGTGGGTTTAAATGACTTGCTCAGGGTGTCTAGTGAATGTCTGATAATGGATTTGAACTCCACCCACCTAGCTACCTCCTTGGGAAAATCCAAAAGAAAAATATGTCCATAGAGGAGTCAACTAGCTTCAGAAAATCACAATTAGGACCCTATACTCCAAGATCCACACCCCAAAAAGGCAGTGTTGATTATATTTGAAAATTGCATAGCAAAATTTTTCTGTTTGCCCAAAGTACAACACCCTTAGGATAATGGAAGAAAGTGACCATAATATCCGTTTTACAGGTGGAAACAACAAAACTGTTACGGTGTGTGGTGTGCCATGTTTGTAATTCCAGCTACTAGGGAGACTGATTTTGGTATTTCTGAATTGTAGTGACCACATACCATGCTAAATTTTGAATTATTATGATGAACATCCCAGGACTGGGAGACCACCAGGCTGACTAAGGAGGGGCAAATATTTCCAGGCTGAAAATAGAGCAGATTAAAACTCCTATCCTAATCATTCAGTGGTGAGTTAGAGTCTATGAGCAGGCTGTGCATTTTGGCTTGGGAGGACTTAAAAACAACAACACAACAATAATACTATTAAGAGTTAGTTTATTGATGGGAAGCAATTGCAATTACAATAATGGAAGTTGGAAATTGATGACACATGAACTCATTCATTTAAACAGGATTTTCTTGATCCTACACAAATCTTCTGCTAACAATCAACTAATAATAAATAAATATTCATGGAGCACTTGCTACATGGAATGGATGAAGTTAGTATTAAAGATACAAAGAAATATAATATATGATCCCAGTACTCCAAGAACTTCCAGGAAGTTGGGAAAAGCGAATTTGCTATATGTTTTGAGAGGAATGGTGCAGGGTTTTATACAATCCTAAAATCAGTCCAGTTTCCTGGACTTTTAATTAAAATTTCTTATCATCATAAACTTGTTATTCCTGTTAAGTCAACCCATTATTCTGGGAAAGTACCAAGCATAGCTAGAACATCAAAGACACTTAAGAAAGGAAATAAAAGGCAATTAGACTATATATATTGAAGATAAGAAAGATATATTCATACTGCTTAACTCTAGGAGACAGAATGAAGAACAATAGACAGCAGTTTATAAGATGAAAATTTAGTCTTGCCAAAAAAACAAACAAAAAAAAACTTGAATGAATGAAAAAAAAAGTTCAAAGTACTTACTATGTGCCAGTCATTAGCTAATAAATGCTAAGGGTTCATTTCCATCATTTTTTAGTTCTATTTCACTCTTAATGACCCCATATGGGGTTCTCTTGGCAAAGATACTGAAGTGGTTGACCATTTTCTTTTTCAGTTCATCACTGTATATTGTCTCCCCTCTAAGCTCTGAGAAGGCAAAAGATATCTTTGTTTTCTATATTTATATAAGCAGTACTTAACATAGTCATTGACAAAGAGTGAGCATTTAATTACTTTTTATTTAAATCATTCAACTTGGAATAAGAGTTTGTGGAAAACAAAATTGTTATGAAGATGAATATAAGAAATAGCTCAATGACTCTGGGAATAGGGCCTGGGACCTGGAATCATGGAAAGCTTTGATCAAACTCATCCTTAGGTACTTACTACTCTGATTGAATCCACTGTCTGACTCAGTTTCCTCATATGTAAAATGAAGATAATTATAGAATGTCTCCCAGTGTGATTGCAGGGATAAAATGAGATAATATTGTAAAGCATTGAATAAATGATAATTACACTTGGTGAAAAAGAATTTTTAAAACTAGAAGCACCATGGAAGTAAAAAATAACTAGCCCAAGCACAACAGTGAATCTCTAATTCATCAACAATTTCATCTTAGATTTTGTGGAAACTCTGTTCTTCAAAAACTCTATTGGAAAAGCTAGTCTGTTTAGCATCACCTTAACATTAAAAAAGAGGGAGAAGAGTTGAACCAAAAAATACTTCTGGGATTCCTTAGGTGAAGACTAAATCTTAGAATCATAAACTTAGAGTTGAAAAGGCCATTGAGTCCAATCTTGAATTTTATATGGAAATAAATTTAAGCCCATGGAGGTCACTTGCCTAAAGCCTAAAAGGTAGTGCCATCAAAAGTTAGCTTTGACTGTCTGACTTCCTAGACACTGCCCTTTCCACTACATCGTGGTGCCAGCCTGCAGATTCATTGAGGATAAGATAGGAAAAATCTTATGCCTACAGGGGCTCCTCTGAAGTCATTCATGTGCACCTAATTGTCACTATGAAGAAAAAGTCCCAGGTGAAATTGCAACAGAATTTGAGCCAAAAAAAGGTTGGAGAAAAAGGATTTTACAATTTTCCAAGCATACATAAGTGATAAATGGAATTAATGTTGAAGATATACACAATACAGTTGTTGAATGGTGTGTGAAAGAGTTTAAAAATAGCCTTAATTTGTATTGAGCACCTAGTTGTCACAGTGGATAAAGTGCTGGTTCTCGAGAAGGAAGATTTCAAATGTGGCCTCAGATATGTATTAGCTATGTGACCCTGGGCAAGTCACTTAACTCTTTTCCTCAGTTTCCTCATCTGTAAAAGGAATTAGCAAACCATTTTAGTATCTTTGCCAAGACCTCCAAATGGAGTCATAAAGAGTCAAACATAATTGAAAACTATTGAACAACATTTTTATTGTCATGTATATATGTATGTGTGTATGTGTGTGTGTAAAATCATGCAAAGTACTTTCATACACTTATGTCATTTGATATATTGTTGAAGTCTATAGGCAAGTTAAAGGTGGAAAATAATATAAATACAAAGTATTGTAACCAGATTTTTGTTTCCACAATTCTAAAACATAGTTTGATGTTTCCTCCAAAGTATTCCAGCATCTATTTCCCAGCTTTGTTTACAAAGGCTGTATCATTTTCTGCATGTCATTAGCTGTATGAATTGCTCTTGGACTCTATCCTCCTGCTGATGTAGCCTTATAATCTCAGACTGAAGACAGCTTGGGTTATTTAGGAGAATGCATTTTAAAAACTTGGACCTGAAGTTCTTAAAGTTGGTAGTCAGTGGATCAAGGTAAGATCTCAAAGAAGGAAATCTTTTTAGCAATATATCAAAGGCCTTTTGGGTACACTTGTAAAAGTTACTTCTTTATTTTCTTCAAAGGACTTTGCTTGTAATAGTAGTGACTCACTAGAACAACTTCAGATTGCCTCAGTGATTTGAGTAGTTATTACCCTCGTATCCTACAAGATCTCTCAAAGACCAAATTAGTGACTGAGGTGATAAGACAACCTTGTCTGCAACAACTACCAGTTCCAAAGTTCCTACACTCATAAAGTCTGGTAAAATAATGCTTTCCCATCCACTATGTGTGACAGACACATTGAGGCAGGAAAAGATCATCACTGAATTCTACATTTGGATTTGTAAAGTGAGCCCTTAAGAGTATCTATTTTTCATCAAATTATCACTTTTTTCTGCAGCTTTTTGAATAAGCAATCAGTTTCCCATTCTGAGTAAAGTGAGCAGAACCAGGAGAACATTGTACACATTAACAGCAAGATTATGTGATGATCAGCTCTGATGGATTTGGTCCTTCTCAGCAATGCAGTGATTCAAGACAATTTCAATAGACTTGGGATGGAAGATGCCATTCATATCCAGAGAGAAAATTTGGAAACTGAATGTGCATGAAACCATAGCATTTTGACCTGTTTTTGCTTATTTACTTTTTCTTTCTCATATTTTTCCCCCATTGGTCTGATTTTTCTTTTATAACATGACAAATATGGAAATATGTCTTAGGGAGGGGAGAAGTAAGAGGAGGGAAAAATTTGAATTCAAAATCTTACAAAAATGAATGCTGTGAGTGTTATGGAATATTATTGATCTATAAGAAACAATCAGCGTGCATTTCAGAGAGATCTGGAGAGACTTACATGGATTGAAGCTCAGTGAAATGAGCAGAACCAGGAGATCACTGTACACAGCAACACCAAGATTATACAATGACTAATCCTGATGGATGTTGCTCTTTTCAACATTGAGATGATTCAGGCCTGTTCAATGATCTTGTGATGATGATAGTCATCTTCACACAGAAAAAGGACTGAGGGAACTGAGGGTGGATTACAATAGCATTTTGACTCTTTTTGTTGTGGTTTGCTTGAATTTTATTTTCTTTCTCATTTTTTTTTTTACTTTTTGATCTGATTTTTCTTGTGCAGCAAGATAATTGTATAAATATGTATGCCTATATTGGATTTAAAAATATATTTTACCATGTTTAACACATATTGGATTACATGCCATCTAGGGGAGGGGGTGGGAGGAAGAAGGGAAAAAATTGGACACAAGGTTTTTCAATGTTGAAAAAAAATTATCCTTGCATATGTTTTGAAAATAAAAACTTCAATAAAATGAATGCTGAAAATTATCTTTATTTGTATTTGGAAAAAATAATCTACTATTGAGAAAAAAAAGTAAATCAGTTCTCCTCATCATTCTTTTTATATCCTTTGATAAACTTGTTATCAAAAGTCCTTTATGAAAGAAAGAGAAGCTCAGCATACTACATATAATTATAGCACTGATTTCTTTTTAAATGCCTCTCAAAGGAAGGAAAGAGAAAAGAAACAAGCATTTCTTAAGTACCTCCTATGTGCCAGGCACTGTTCTAAAGGCTTTACAAATATTATCTCACTTAATTCCTGCAATAACCTTATGAGGTAGGTTCTACTATTATTCCCATTTTGTAAATAAGGAAACTGAGGCAGACAGAAATCAAGTGGCTCACTGAAGTTCATAGCATAACTAATAAGTGTTTGAGACTAAATTTAACCTCAGGTCTTTCTTATTCTAGGATCAGAGGTCTACTGCTTACAGGTCATGTTTATATTTACCCTGATAATAAAATCCAAAGATATATGATCTTGTTAAAAGTCACATATATTAATAATGGACTAGATAAGATAAACATTTTGCAGCATTTCTCAAGTATCAAAACATCATCACCATTATCCTTGTTGTCATTTTTGTTCTCATCAATATAGATATAATCATTTAGATAACTGAGAAAAAGTATTTCCTCATCATTATGCAAATATTTGCCTGGTCAGGCACATTATAAGATCATAGTATCAAAGAATCACAGATTTAGAGATGGAAGAGACTTTAAAAGGCCATTGAATCCAAAACCTTCTTTTTATGGAAGAGGAAATGGAGGCAAAGAGACCATGGAGCCACTAAGCATCTGAGGCAGAATTTGCACCCGGGTCTTCCTGATTCCAAATCCTAGACTATCTGGACTACAGAAATCTGAGGATGATGTGCCTTTCTAGAAGGGATGTTGATTGTGATGGGCTATCATAAACCACCAGATTTGCAAAGAATTTGTTCTTTAGTTGTTTCAGACTCTTTGCAACCCCATTTGGGATTTTTCTTGTTAAGGATATTGGAGTGGCTTGCCATTCTCTTTTCTAGCTTATTTTACAGGTGAGGAAATTGAAGTAAATAGGGTGAAGTGACTTACCCAAGGTCACACAACTAATAAGTATTTAAGGTCCCATTTGAACTCAAGAAGATGAATTCTTCTGGCTCTATGTCCAGCACTCTATTCACCATACCACCTAAATGTCCTATAAATTGGTATTGGTTATTCTTAAGAATTGGTAAATGTCTGAAATCATATTTGTCTACCTCTAGCTAGGTGGTACAGTGAGTAATATGCCAGTCTAGAGTCGAGAAAACCTGAGTTCAAATACAGTCTCACACATTTAGCAATAGCTGTATGACCCTGTCACTTCACTCTGTTTACCTCAGTTTCCTCATCTGTAAAATGAGCTTAAGAATGAAGTAACAAATCACTCCAGTATCTTTGCCAAGAAAAGCCCAAATCAGGTTATGAAGACTCAGAAATAACTGAAAAATGAAAACAAAATACAACAAAGACCAGCATCTTATTCTTCTTATTCTAAGACCTGACAATAAAGAATGGTTTCTGGTTGCAGAAGAACTGAACAAATAGAGATAAATACCCAGAAAATTTGTGGCCTAAAAATGAATTTGTCAGTAAACATAATTATTATTACTTCCCAGACTAGACTCCTGACTTCTGAGCTGATCTGATACTGGCACCTTTGTTTTCCCCTCCTCCCTGATCAACTCCATTTTATGTTATCTTCCCTCTTTGGAAAGTAGGAGCTACTTTTCTATTTGTATTTATATTCCCATGGCACTAGCCTAGGACATAGCAAGTGTTTAATGCTTTTTTGTCTGACTATACATACATATACATGATACGTGTCTGCATAGGTATATGGCACATGCACACACACATATGCATATTAGGCTTTCTAATACTTCTTGATGCTGGGAGCATGGTATAAGGGAGGTAAGAGTTGCTCCAAACCCAAAGCCCATCTCCCCTACGTAAGTCCTGTCATAGCACTCCAGATAATGGCACTGTTTCACACTTGGAGCCTCTCATAAACAGGAACCTGATCTTTCCTCCTTGCAGTGGCTCACTACTCAGATGGCCAGCAGATAATAGTGTGCCTGTTGTCAGAATAGTTTTCTTGTCTCTCATGAGTTAATCTGACTCTGTTTGCAGACTGACTTCTTTGAGTTGGATGATGTGAAATAATTGAGTCCAGGCGTAGACCAGGCTAAGTTCCTTCCTGTCGTCTCCACTTCCATATTGCTACAAAGGGTGGGATGGGGGGATGGGGAGAGGGCTTACCTGGCCAGGGTCATGCCTCTGGCTCTATGTGAATACCAGCTGCTCTCTCCCTCCCAGACAGGGTAATAAGCACCAGATGGGATGGTTTGCTTTAAGGAAGAAAAGGAAGTAGTTCTGAGTCCTAGAGCCACAAAGAACTGGTTTGCAAAAGCAATTGAGAGCTTGGAAGGCCCATAAAGCAGTTAAGTGTGTATGACATAAGAGGCCTGAGTCTCATCTCAGGACCTTGTCACGGCTTTAGCAAACTGGATCACTAGACAAACACTGGAGGGTTTTACAAGCAGCTGCTGTAACATAAACAGGGTTTTGACCCCCAGGTGGGGAGTCTTGCTTCAAAGATTGAAGCTGAGCAAGTCTGCTTTCTTTCTCTGCTGCTGCTGACATGAGTTCAAGTCTATGTTTAGGATGGAGTAAGAGTGGAGTAGGGTGGGAGTGGGGGAATGGTGTAGACTGTAGCACAGCTTCTCTTACTGATGTTTGCATATGGTCCATGGGAGCTATGTGCTTAATGTGTTCCACATTGACTGGACAGCCCAAAGTCTGAAAGGCACCCTGCTGCTGTAAGCTCAATTAAAGGCCTTCTTGTACTTCAAAGGCAAGAAAGAGAAGGAAAGGGAGCAAAGTTCCAATCTGTGTCAACAGTTCTGATGCATAGATCAACTTTCCTGGAGTCACAGGGCTAGAAGGGACCTCCAGAGGTCATCAATTCAATCCCCTGTCACTAGGTCCCATCTGCCCTAAACTCTCCCAGATGGATCACCAAATCTCAGAATTTGAGGTGGAATTCAGACCATCCTCTTTTCTAGACTCTTGCCTTCAGGCAGATAAGTGTCTAAAACCTTCAGGGCAGATAATGGTCTGTTCTCTTTTTGAAGGCCTCTAAGGGATAGGGATTCCCTACATTGCCTTGGTAACAAATTGTCTTGTTACTCTGCTTCCTGATATAATTGTTATCTTGTTTTTCCTCATTTTTCTTATTTGTTTGTTTATTTTGTTTTTCCTCATTTTTCTTGTTTATTTATTTATTTGGGAGACTGAGTCTCAGCATCTCATTGTGGATGACAGTGTCCATTCACAGATTAGCTGCTCCTAGTACCTTTGAACTGCTGTTTTTAATCTGGGCACAGCTCCTGATAAAAAGGCTGTGTTGCATATCCTTCAGCCTAAGCAACACTGATTCGTTTGACTTCCTATAAGGATTTATTTTCTATACTTTAAATTGTCCTTGATGATTTTCTCTGAACTTTGCCTAGCAGGTCCAATCCTAACAAGTAGGCAAAATAGTCAATATACTATGTTGGTGCCAGACAGTTTAAATACCTTATCGTTGTTTTTGTTTGTCTATTTTGTTTTGTTTTTCTTCATTGTCATTATTTTTATCATCTTACATAATATTCTGTAGTTTACCAAATCTTTTCATTTACATTGTCTTGTTTGATCTTTAAGATAATCCTATGTGTCAGGGAAAACATTATTATTCCCATTTTACAGATGAGCAAACAAGCTCATAGAGGCTAAGTGGTTTGCCCAAGGTCACACAGTTAATCGGTGGCATAGGAAACATTTGAACCTGGGGGATAAAAGGCAGTGTGATAATGCTAGAAAGTGCCCAGGATTTGGAACCCAAAGACCTGAGTTCAAAACCCAGTTGATACTCCTTGGCTATGTAATTGACCATGGGCAAATTAATTTATCTTGTGAAGCTACAATTTCATAAATTTCTATTTCCACTACTTCCACTTTCTACTTCACAAAGATGTTGTTATTAAGATTGTACTTTATAAATCTTAGAGTGCCAAGTAAGTATAAGTTGTTATTATTCTAACTTAAGTCTAATATTCTTTTTATAATGAGAAATTCTCTTTTTATCATAGTCTAGAAATTTTTCCTTATCTTCACCTGAATTCTCTTGCTTTTATTTAAGCCCAGCTGTCCATTTCCACAGTAAAAAAATTTTCATATGTAAAATCAATAATCAAGCATTTATTAGGCACCTACTATATGGCAAGCACTACACAAGCTATTGATGACACAAAGACCAAGACCAAAACCATCTTTGCCCCCAAGGAGCTTCTTTCTAAAAGGGGAGGGAACATCCATACACACATATACACATAGATATAGATACTTTGTGCAAAGATATACAAAATACATGTATAAATAAGGATAAATTTTGGAGGAAATCCTGAAAGAATTAATTTAGTCTTTTTCTTAGTCACCTTCTCTCTAGGTTAAACAACACTCATTTCTTTAACTTTTCCTTTAAGAATCTATTTTCTCAAGCAGAACCAGGAAAACATTGTGCAGAGAAATAGCAAGATCGTGTGATGATCAACTGACAGACTTGGTTCTTCTCAGCATTTTAGTGATATAAGACAATCCCAATAAATTTTGGATGGAAAATGCCATCCATATCCAGAGAGAGAACTATGGAGACTGAATGTAAATCAACACATGCTATGTTCACTTTTTTCTTCTGTGTTTTTTTTTCTCATGTTTTTTTTCCCTTTTGTTCTGATTTTTCTCTCCCAACATGATTCATATGGAAATATGTAAATAATGAATGTACACATAGAACCAAAAAAATTTTGTTTTACATTTATTAGGGGGAAAGGAAAAAAAAGAAAAAAAGAAAAAATATATTTTAAAAAAATCTATTTTCTTCTGCGCCCTCCAAAAAACAACAAAAAAATAATCATTTTACAGGAATAGCTCACAATCAGAAGAATACAACTATTATGTCAAAACTCTAACTAAAGGAGACTGTCTTCAAATATTTTACTATATTACAGGAAAACCTGAAAATGACAATTGTAGAGGCTTCAAAGCTGCTTTATAGAATAGTTCATTTTATGGATTAAAGTAACAGTGGTAGCCTCTGGTAATTATGGATGTTAGTCAAATAACTAGTTAATTTAAAATCTTAGTTATTCTGTGAAATTTTCTTTGGAATATTTAAAATACCATAAGAATCTATTTTCAATCCCTTAAATTGTTTTTGAGGATTTTCTGTAATCTCTAAGGTCCAGTCCTACAAGCAGGCAAAATGGTCAATTGCTAGAATTTTGTCACATGAGGGCCATGCCAGTACTCCCATTTCCCCATTGAATAATACTTTATCATTATTAGATATTAATTCCCTTGAATTTGGAAGGTTTGATGTTTTTACTAGTCCCCTATTAACATGCAAGTATTGATGGGAGGCATCAAGCCTGATGAACTACCATCTTATCAGGGACTTTTTGAGTTTCCTTTAGGACACAGGTCCTTGGTATTGGGAGGAAGCAACAATGCTAGTAGTGGAGAATGAGGCTCAAAAATGGAGAAAAAAGACTACAAAGACAAACCACCTGCTTCTTGTTTATATCTGGAGCTGAGGGACATATCTCCTTAGGTCCACATTCCTTAAGCATGTTTTCCAGAATTCTATAATATACAGATTTCTGAACTTAAGAGTGGAAAGACTCACATTTGAATCTATCTCTGATATTTACTAGTCAAATGATTTTAGTCAAATCTCTTTGATAGTTGGTTTACTCTTTTGTGAGAGGGAGATGATTACATTACCTGTCTTACAGTGTGGGCAGCTAGGTGGTGCCATAATGCATAAATGGCTGGAGTTCAAATCTAGCTTTAAACCTTAGTAGCTGTGTGACCCTGTCACTTAATCCTATTGGCCTCAGTTTCCTCATCTCAAAAATGAACTGAAGAAGGAAATGCCAAACTATTCCTGTGTATTTGTCAAAAAAAAAAAGCACATAAATGGGGTCACAAAGAGTTGCACATGACTTGAGCAACCACAAAAACTTGCAGTGTTGCTCTGAAGGAAATGCATTATAAACTGTGAGTCCCATATAAATATTAGTTATAAATGAATTTGCTTCCCAGACATCCCCCAAATCTACCATTTACTTTTTAATCATAGATAATTTTATTATATGTGTTTTGCCCAGTTAGTATAGCATCTGTAAGGAGCTATCTTTCTTCTGTCTTTTTTTTTTTTGGTAATGCATATACATTCAATTTTTAAAATTTTTTTTGCTGAGGCAATTGGGGTTAAGTGACTTGCCCAAGGTTACACAGATAGGAAGTATTAAGTGTCTGAGGCCAGATTTAAACTCAGGTCCTCCTAACTTCAGGGCTAGTGCTCTATCCACTGTACCACCTAGCTGTCCCTATATATTGCGTTATTCATCATGTTGGAAGAGAAAAATCAGAACAAAGGGAGAAACAGAAAAAAAAAAGTGAACATAGCATGTGTTGATTTACATTCTTTCTCTGGATGTGGATAGTGTTTTCCATCCAAAGTTAATTGGGATTGTATTGGATCATTGAACTAATGAGAAGAGCCAAGCCTGTCATATTTGATCATCAAATAATCTTGCTATTACAAGCTATGCACAAAGTGTTCCTAGTTTTGCTTGTTTCACTCAGTATCAGTTCATGTAAATCTTTCCAGGCCTTTTCAAAATCAGCCTGTTCATCTTTTTTTTCCCCAAATTTATTTTATTTGAAGAAACAGGATAAGCAAAAAGAAAAACAGAAAAGCAATACAAAACAAAATGAAACAAAACAAGAGAAAATTATCGTGCTCAGCAGAACATCAGGAAGGATTCAAAATATATATCAACAAATGCCAATTTAAGAAAGTATATATGGGGGGCAGCTAGATGGTGCAGTGGTTAGAGCACCAGCCCTGAAGTCAGGAGGACCTGGGTTCAAATCTGGTCTCAAATCTGGTCTCAGACACTTAACATTCCCTAGCTGTGTGACCCTGGTCAAGTTACTTAACCTCAATTGCCTCAGCAAAAAAAAAAGTATATATGTATATACATATATATGTAGAAGAAATTATACTCATGTGTCCATCTTGCTTGTAAATTTTTCTTTTCTTCTCTGCTGTGCACCTTATTTACTTTATTCTTTTCCTCCCTTTCATTCCCCCCTTTCCACTCCCCATCAGGCTATAGTTAAGAAAGGTTATATTTATATATACAAATATAGATATATACATACTCATACATACATGCACACATAGACACATACATATCTCCCTTTCATCCCACCACCACCTCCAAGCAAGCTACAGTTAAGAAAAGATATATTTATGTGTACATATGTAGAGATATGCATACATACACATACTCACACAAACACATACCCAAGATACACACATGGGTTTCTTATCCCTGTTCACTCTTTCATTAAATTCTGTTCCATAACTTGATTTACTATTACTTAACCCTCTCCCCCACCCAGTGATCCCTTCCTTGTCTTCTTCCCTCACTCTTTGCTTCCACATATAACTATTCTTCCCCCTTATTTCTTTAATTTTTTTTATTAAAGTTTTTTATTTGCAAAACATATGCATGGGTAATTTTTCAACATTGACCCTTACAAAGCTTTCCCTTACGAATTTTTCCCCCCTACCCCCCACCCCTCTCCTAGGTGGCAGGAAGTCTACTACATGTTAATTATGTTAAAATACTTGACAAATCGAATATGTGTATGCATATTTTTACGGTTATCTTGCTGTGCAAGAAAAGTCAGGTCTACAAGAAAAAAAAATCTGAGAAGGGAAACACAATGCAAGCAAACATCAACAGAGAGCATGAAAATGTTATGTTGTGGTCCACATTTCATATCCCTCTCTCGGGGTGTATATGGCTTTCTTCACTGAACAATTGGAACTGGTTTGAAACATTTCATTGTCGAAGAGAGTCATGTCAACTAGAATTGATCATCATATAGTATTGTTGTTGCTGTGTATAATGATCTCCTGGTTCTGCTCATTTCGCTCAGCATCAGTTCATGCAAGTCTCTCCAGGCCTCTCTGAAATCATCCTGCTGGTCGTTTCTTACAGAACAATAATATTCCATAACATTCATATACCATAATTTATTCAGCCACTCTCCAATTGATGGGCATCCATTCAGTTTCCAGTTTCTAGCCATTACAAAAAAGGCTGCCGCAAACATTCTTGCACAGGTGGGTCCCTTTCCTTCCTTTATGATTTTTTTTTGAGATATAAGCCCAATAGAAACACTGCTGGGTCAAAGGGTATGCACAGTTTGATAATTTTTTGAGTATAGTTCCAAATTGCTCCACCAACAATGCATCAGTGTCCCAGTTTTCCCATATCCCCTCCAACATTTGTCATTATCTTTTCCTGTCATTTTAGCCAATCTGACAGGTGTGTAGTAGTACCTCAGAGTTGTCTTAATTTGCATTTCTCTGATCTATTTCTTTTTTTTTATTTGTTAAAGCTTTTAAATTTTTTTCCTGAGGTAATTGAGGTTAAGTGACTTGCCCAGGATCACACAGCTAGGAAGTGTTAAGTGTCTGAGACCAGATTTGAACTCAGGTCCTCCTGACTTCAGAGCTGGTGCTCTATCCACTGCACCACCTAGCTGCCCCAAGCTTTTTAATTTTCAAAAGACATGCATGGATAATTTTTCAACATTAACCCTTGCAAAACCTTGTGTTCCAATTTCCCTCTCTTCTTCCCATCCCCTCCCCTAAATAGCAAGTAATCCAATATATGTTAAACATGGTAAAATATATATATATTAAATCCAATACTTGCATACATATTTATACAATTATGTTGCTGTACAAGAAAAATTAAATCAAAATGTATAAAAAATGAGAAAGAAAATAAAATGCAAGCAAACAGCAACAAAAAGAGTGAGAATGCTATGTTGTGATATGCACTCAGTTCCCACAGTCCTCTCTCTGGATGTAGATAGCTCTCTTCATCAAAAGATTTGCAATTGGTCTGTAGGTCTCATTGTTGAGTAGTGCCACGTCCATCAAAATTGATTATCATATGATCTTGCTATTGCCATGTGCAATGATCTCCTAGTTCTTCTCATTTCACTTAACATCAGTTCATATATGTCTATACAGACCTCTTTGAAATCATCCTACTGATCATTTCTTATAGAACAATAATGTTCCATAACATTCATATACCATAACTTATTCAGCCATTCTCCAACTGATGGGCTCAATATTTCAATATACTCAATATCCACCCCCTTGTTTCTTTACAGATTTTGGAGAGTGCTATATCCTTCATGGTGCATATGTAGTTTTGTCTATTTAACTCATTCCCAATGTGAGTAGATTTTCAGATCTATGAGCCCCCCAGTCTCCTCTAATACCTCTTTTCTAATTGGTTAACTTTTCTTTTTGTAACCTTATTTTTCTTCAATGGTTTTAATTTTTTCTTTAGTTTTTCCTTAGTGTCTCTCATTTATTTTTAAATTCTTTTTTTTGAGTTTTTCTATAAATTCTCTCTGGTCAGGGAGTCATTTCACATTACTCTTTGGGGTAGAAGCTTTTTTTTTTTTTAAATTAAGTGTCCTTCTCTGAAGATTAATCCCTTTCTCTGTTTCCGTATGTTTCAATGGTAGTGTCTTCTTTGCTGGTTCATTGTTTTCTTTTTTTAATAAGAGGCATTAAAATAAGCACTTCTAATTTTTTTGTGGGGGGGATATGGTGCTTCAAGCTTCTCTTCAGTTCTCTACTCTCTCTGACCAGGAACCCCAAACTAAGAGCTCCCCGCTCCTGCAAGTGCCCAAAGCTAGCAATGTCCCTACCTGGCTGCTTCTGTTGTTACCAGGTGCTTTTTCCTTCTCACCCCGAGCTGCATCTCAACTGCACAGATGGACCTGACTTCCCAATCAGCTGAGATTCACTGTCTTCCCCAACTCAACCCCCCATTTGACAAACAGTTCAGAAAGTGAAAGACTCTCTGGTTCCTGCTGAAGCTCCAGCCACAAAAAGCTAGCTTGAGGGATTCCCACTTGATGTTTCTGCACAGGAGTTGTTTGCACTTCACACCGGTTAATCCTGGCCCAGGGTCTTTCTTTAGATCTTGGGAGGTTATATCAGGAGGATCCCTATTCTGCCCCAAATCTTCTTGGGTTTTCACCAGTCTGGGTTCACCCTGAGGTGCAAATTTATTCTATTTGTGGGGGAAATCAGGAGAGCTTGAAATTTGCCAAGCTACTCTGCCATCTTCCCATAATCCCCCCCATCATTTTTAATACAACAATAATATGTCATTGCTTTTATATACAATAATTTATTCAGCCACTCCCCAATGGATAGGCATCTACTCATTTTCCAATTCTTTGTCACCTCATAAAGAACTGCTACAAATGTTTTTGCATATGTGTGTCCCTTTCCTTCCTTTCTTATTTCTCTGGGATTCAGACCCAGATCACTGCTAGATCAAAGGCCTAGTTCCAAATTGTTCTCTAGAATGGTTGGATCATTTCACAACTTCATCAACAATGCATTAGTGTCCTAGTTTTCCTATACCCCCTCTAAATTTTATCATTATCTTTTCCTGTTATCTTAGCCAATCTGAAAGCTATAAGGTGGTGGCTCAGAGTTGTTTTAATTTGCATTTCTCCAATAAATGGTAATTTAGGACATTTTTATATGACTTTAGATGGCTTTGATTTCTTCATCTGAAAATTGTTCATATTTTGACCATTTATGAGTTGGAGGACTTGTTCTTATAAATTTGACTTGTTCTTTATATATTTTAGAAATGAGGCCTTTATCAGAAACACTGGTTATAAATATTTTTCCCCAGCTTTCTGCTTCTTTTCTAATATTGACTTCATTGGTTTTAATTTAATGTAATCAATGTTGTCCATTTTGCATTTCATAATATTTGATAATTCTTCTTTGGCCATAAATTCCTCCCTTATGCAAATATCTGATAGGTAAATGATCCTTTGCTCTCCAGTTTGCTTATAATATCATCTTTCACACCTAAATAATGTCTCTATTTTGACTATTTAGTCTATTTAGTATGTGTGAAATGTAGGTCTATGCCAAGTTTCTTATATATTATTTTTTAGTTTTCTCAGCAATTTTCCTATAGTGAGTTCTTATCCCAGAAGCTCAAGTTTGGGGTTTTAAACATTGATTATTATTTTATGTATATCTAACCTATTCCACTGATCCATCACTCTATTTCTTAACCGGTACTATATGGTTTTAAAGACTCCTGCCTTATCAGATGAAGGTGGCCTTGCTGTACCAGATCTAAAACTATATTATAAAGCAGCGGTCATCAAAACCGTTTGGTACTGTATAAGAAATAGAGCAGTTGATCAGTGGCACAGGTTAGGTTATCAGGACAACCTAGGCATTAACCTTAACAATCTAGTGTTTGATAAACCCAAAGACCACAGCTTTTGGGATAAATACTCTCTATTTGGCAAAAACTGCTGGGAAAATTGGAAACTAGTGTGGAAGAAATTAGGGCTTGACCCATACCTAACACCACATACCAAGATAAGATCTAAATGGGTTCATGATCTAGATATAAAGAGGGACTTTGTAAGCAAGTTAGAGTAATATAGTTTATCTCTCAGACCTGTGGAGATGGAACAAATTTATGTCCAAAGAAGACTTGGAACTCCTAATTGAACACCAGATGGATAATTTTGACTATATTAAGTTAAAAAGTTTCTGTACAAACAAAACAAATGCAGACAAGATTAGGAGGGAAGCATCAAATTGGGAAATCATCTTTACATTTAATGACTCTGATAAAGGCCTCATTTCTAAAATATATAGAGAATTGTCTCATATATATAAGAATTCAAGCCACTCTTCAATAGATAAGTGGTCAAGGGATATGAACAGACAATTTTCAGATGATGAAATTAAAACCATCTCTAGTCATATGAAAAGTTGCTCCAAATCACTATTGATCAGAGAAATGCAAATTAAGACAACTCTGAGGTACCACTACACACCTGTCAGATT
>JAJPUD010003857.1:0-42573 GCA_023553655.1 Myrmecobius fasciatus | reverse complement strand
CCATACATATGTTATACAAATAAAAAGCTTTAAAAAAATGACTCCTGCCTTATAAAAGAGTTTGCTGGTATTGCTAGACCACCATCCTTTGTATTTTTTTTTTCATTAATTCCCTTGAAATTCTCTACCTTTTGTTCTTCCAGATGAATTTTGTTATTTTTTTCCTTGACTTTGAAATAATTTTTTTCATCAATTTGATTGGTATGAGTCTGAACAAATAGACTAATTTAGATAGAATTGTCATTTTTATTATATTGGTTCAACCTACTCATGAGCAATTGATATTTTTCCAATTATTTAGATCTGATTTTATTTGTGTGAGAAGTATTTTGTAATTGTGTTCATATAGTTCCTGGCTTTGTCTTGGCAGGTAGACACTCAATTATTTCATTTTGTCTATAGTTATTCTAAATGGAATTTCTCTTTCAATCTCTTGATGTTGGGCTTCCTTGGTAATATAGAAATGTTGACAATTTGTGTGGTTTATTTTATATCCTGCAATTTTGCTGAAGCAAAACCCAGTTGTTTCAAGTAAGTTTTTGGATGATTCTCTAGGATTCGCAAATATACCACTACACTAACTGCAAAGTGGTAGTTTTTCTTCTCATTGCCTACTGTATTTCCTTTAATTTCCTTTTCTTTTCTTATTGCTAAAGCCAACATTTCTGGTACAATACTCATTAATAGTAGTGATAATGGGCATCCTTATTTCATCCCCGATCTTATTGGGAATGCATCTAGCTTCTCCTCATTACAAATAATGCTTGCTGATGGTTTTAGATAGATGCTGCTTATCATTTTAAGGAAAAATTCCCTTATTATTAATTTGTTTTTAATAGGAATTGGGTGTGTATTTCATTAAAAGTTTTTTTCTGCATCTATTGAAATTATCATATGATTTCTGTTAGTTTAGTTATTTGATATGGGCAATTATGGCAATAGTTTTCCTGATGTTGAACCATCCCTGCATTCCTGGTATAAATCCCCTTAGTCATAATCTATTATGTTGCTGTTAAATTGTTGTAATATCTTTGATGATATTTTATTTAAAATTTTCCCTAAGAACTGCTTTGACTGTATACTATAAATTTTGATAAGTTGTCTCATTATTTTCATTCTTTTGGATGAAATGATTGATTATTTCTATGATTTGCTGTTCAACTCACTCATTCTTTAGAATTGGATTGTTTAATTCCCAATTGGTTTTTAATCTATCTTTCCCTAGCCCTTTATTGGATATAATTTTTGTTGCATCATGATATGAAAAGAAAAAAAATAATTATTCCTGGCTTTCTGCATTTGATTGTAAAATTTTTATGCCCTAACACATAGTCAGTTTTTGTGTAGGTACCATGTACTGCCAAGAAAAAGATATATTAAATTTTCTCCAGAAGTCCATCATATCTAAATTTTCTAAAATTTTACTAACCTCCCTAGTTTCTTGCTTGTTTCTTTTGTGCTTAGATTTATCTAATTCTGAGAGGGGGAGACTGAGGTGCCCCACTAGTATAGTTTTGTCTATTTCTCCCTATAAGTGGTTTAACTACTCTAAGGATTTGGATGCTATACCACTTGGCACATATACATTTAGTAACAATATCATTTCATCATCTATGGTACCCTTTATCAAGACACTTCCTTTTCTCTTTTTAATTAGATTTATTTTTGCTTTTGCTTTATCTGAGATCAGGATAGCTACCTCTGGTTTTTCTTTTTTTTTTTTTTTTTACTTTAGCTGAAGTATTATAGATTCTGTTTCAGCCTTTTACTTTTATTCTCTATGTATTTCTCTGTTTCAAATGTGTTTCTTGTAAACAACATATTTTAGGATTCTAGTTTTTAATCCATTCACCTATGTGCTTCTGTTTTATGGGAAGTTCATCCCATTCATATTCACATATTCCTATTTTATCCCCTGTATATATATTTGTTCTCTCTTTCTACCCTGTCCCTCATTAGTAATGTTTTAATTCTGACCCACTTATTCTTCAATCCACCCTCCCCTCTATCACTTCTCTCTTCTCTTATTCCTTTATCCTAGTGTTTCTGCCTTCCTTTCTATCCAGTCCCTCTTTTTATTTCCCCTTTCTCCTACTTTCTTATAAGATAAATTTCTATGCCCAACTGAGTGAATGTTATTCCTTTTGAGTCAAAACTGATGAGATTAAGCTTCAGATATTCACTCCGCTACCTTCTTTCCCTTTATTATATCTATTCTTTTGTGCCTTTTCATGTGATCTAATTTATCCCGTTTTACCTCCCCTTTCCTTTTCTCCTAGTACAATTCTTTTCCCACCCCTTAATGTCTTTTTAAAAAATATCATCACATCAGAATCACTTTATATCCATATCCTCTGTATATGTATTCTCTCTCCAAATTGCCCCAATAAAAGATACAAATCTCAAAAGTTACAAGTGTCATTTCCCCATCTAGGATGTTAACACTTCAATCTTTAAATAATATTTTTTCCTGTTTGCCCTCTATGCTTCCCTCTTCTGTTTTTGAAGATCAACTTTTCTATTTAATTCTGTTCTTTTTAATAAAAATGTTTGAAAGCTCTTTACTTTGTTGAAGGTCCATCTCCTCCCCTGAAAGAAGATATTCAGTCTCACAGGGTAGTTGATTCTTGGTTATAATCTCAGATCCTTTGCCTTCCAGAATATGTTATTATAGGCCCTCTGATCCTTTATTGTAGAAGCTGCCAGATCCTGGATAATCCTGACTGTGGTTTCTCAATACTTGAATTGTTTTTCTTTCCCCCTGGCACTTTGAAGTGTTTTTGACTTGAGATTATAATTCTGGAATTTTGTAATAATGTTCCTTGGGATTTTCCTCGTGGCATCTTTTTCCAGAGGTGTATGATCAATTCTTTCAATGACTATTTTGCCCTGTGGATCTAATATAGTAGGGCAACTTTCCTTGATCATCTCTTGAAAAATGCTGTCCAGACTCTTTTTTTTTTTTTTTTTTTGGTCATGGATTTCAGGTAGACCAATAATTTTTAAGTTGTCTCTCCTGGATTTATTTTCCAGATCAGCTGTTTTTTCAATTAGGTATTTTACATTTTCTTCCATTTTTTTCAATTCTTTTTGGTTTATTTGATTGATTCAATTAATTCTACTTTTCAAGATGTTGTTTTCTTTTATCATTTGTTTAATTGTGTTTTTTAAGGATTTGATTTCTTCAAATGAATTTTTTTTGCATTTAGTCAATTTTTGTCCTTTCTTTTCCAAGTTGTCAACTCTCTCTAGCATACCTCTCATTTCTTTTCCTAATTCTCCTAAATTTCCCAATGTTTCTTCTATATGCCTTTTAAAATCCTTTATGAGAACTTCCAAGAAGCCTCTTTAGCCTTGAGGCCAATTCATATCACCTTTTGAGGTTTCTCATAAGGGTACTTTGTCTTCTTCTGAACTGGTATTTTAGTTTTCCTTGTCACCATAGTAGTTTTCTATAATTATGATTATTTTCTGTTTCTTACTCATTTTCTTTCTTTTTTTCCTCTTTTGTTACTTTTAAAGTCAACCTCTGCTCCTGGGGTACAAAGGGCACTGTTCCAAGCTTCTTCTGCCACTCTGCCACTTGACTTTGCACATAGGGGACCCCTGTGTTTGTTATCTTGCTCACAGAAGGGGATAGTCCTGTCCACTCTCTCCAGGCAACAGCTTGGTTTCAGGGCTGGCAATTTGCATTTTGGGATGAGAGTAGAAGCTGCCTACTGATCTGTTCTGCTACTGAGTCAGGACCAAAAGGATCTCAAGTTGCTGTTCTGCTGTAATTGAGATCCTCTTATTGGCTTTCCTAGACATTGTCTGAGCTGTTTCTCCTTTATATTTTCTCAGATACTTACCATAAGGTTAAGAGGTATTCTGAGCTTAGAGTACAATCTGTATGACAGACATACATTTATTTACAACTGACAAATAAGAGCTAACATTTGTGCAGGCTTTGAAACTTACAAAGCCCCTTTATACACATTTATCATTTGATCTTCACAACAAACTAAGGAGGGATCTTCACAATAATAACACAAGTATTGATTATTCCTCTCTCTTGTATAGACTCACTTTATATAAGAAGCCAAGATTCAAGTTCTTTTATATAAGAACACCCTCACTGGAGAAGACTGATTACTTCAATCTGGTGCTGTTGTCAGGTTCTGGCTTCTAGCTTCCAGAGAGAAGACATACAATTTCTAGACTTTCTTTAGTGATAGGTCAACAAAGGGAGAGAAGTCAACATGTAGAGGACCCAGAATTTCAATACCCATATATTCAGTTTATGATATTTGAAACTTCAGGAAATTTTTCCTTGGGTAGATGAGCTTTAGAACTTTCTCCCAGTAAACATAAATTATGCAGCATTTAATAAATATCAATGATTATTACTATTATTACAGATGAAATGAATTTAAGTGTTTTGTGGATCATTATATTTTCTGGTATATCTTCATCTGTATAACTTCTTTGATTTATGTTTGTTATGAACTTGGGTAAACAAATTTGCTATTCTTTATTAGTACTCCTTTTGAAACTAGCATTTGGAGGAAGGGGAGTCAAGTCTTGGATACATGGATTGGGGGTATACTTTCCTTGGTAAGGGGCAGCTATCTGAAGCTCAGCTTGTACCTAAAAGTTTTGTCCCTAGACTAACTGTTCAGGATGTCAGATAAGTACAATTCTTGCCTGGTACTCATTCTCTGCAGAGACCAGAGCATCCACACTCTGGCACCAATTTTTTGCTTCTGCTTCTAGCAGGAATCAAAGTCTCCCCTGGAGAAAAGTGAGTGGAGAAAGATTGTAGAGATATTGCTTCATATCTCCCTCTAAGCCATATGTAGACAGACTCATGTGGACACATATAACCTTCATAAGCAAGACACATCACCCCTCCCTACATTTGAGAAATGCACTTGAGAAATGTAACTGCGTTTCAGGTGATATAGTCTCTCCTTTATAACTATGTTCTCTATTTGTAGAGTGTTAGTGTATGTGTGTGTTTGTGTGTGTGTGTGTGTGTGTGTGTGTGTGTGTGTGTGTGTGTAGGGGAGGCTTTTTGCCCTAATTATCTTAGTTTTGAACAAAAAACTTTTTTGTTTTCAATTTTAATCTGGATTATCTAGGTAATGCCCTAGGTCATGTAGTTAATAAGTAGCAGCTCTGGCAGATTTGGGGGGAGAGGGAGGAGAGATGGCAAGATGGTTCTTCATGAAACATTTGCTTTGTGACGTTGAATGGAAACTTAATACTCTTAAAATAAATCTAATTCATTTTCTATATTTGAGCATTTCAAATACTTGTAGTCATTTATCATGTCCTAATTGGTACCTCATTTTCCCTATTTCCAACCTATCCTCCACAAAGCTTCCAGAATGATTTTACTAAAACAGAGATCAATGTCATTCCCCTGTTCAACAAACTGCTGAGTCTGCCTATTGCCTTTAGTATCAAATACAAAATTCTGTTTGGCATTTAAAATCTTTCATAACCTACCTCCAACCCAATTTTCAGGACACTCTAAAGTTTTAGTGAAGTTTTAAGCTTTAGATGTTGCAAATTACTAACTATGGTTCAGCCAAACTGCCCGCCTTACTCTTCTTCACATAGAACACTTCATCTTCCAACTCCACGACTTGGTAAGGCTGTCTTCCAGTGCTGCAATGCACTCTGCTTATCTCTGTCTAAGAGAATAATTTTCATCTTTCAAAGCTCACCCCAAATGCCACTATATATGAAGTCTTTTAAAAATCCCTCCCTCCCTGAGACAGTAAGCAATCTGGGATAGGTTAAACTTTTGTAATCATGTAAAACATTTCCATATTAGTCATTTTGTATAAGAAGACATGAAAGTAAGAAAGAAAAAAAGGAACGATGGAAGAGAGAGATAAAAGAAGAAAGGAAGGGAGGGAGAAAGGGAGAGGAGAGAAAGAAAGAAAAAAGAATGAATGAATGAAAGAGAAAGTTAAAAAAAGAAAGAAAGAGAGCAACAGAGAGAGAAAGAGATGGATAGAATGTTTCAACATGAGTCTTTTAGGACTGATATGAAGTCTTTTCTATTAGTTCTTTTTCCCCTAAAAATTATCATATACATCTATTGTATATACCATACATGTGTTATATACCCCAATAAAATGCAAGACATTTGAGACCAGGGACTGTTTCCTTTATATTTAAATCCATAAAATCCAGATACATAGTAGATACTTAATAAATATTTATCGATCGATTGACATTCCCTCTGTTTTCTCTTCTTCTGGCTAAATGTATGTAGTCCCTCAAAGTTCCAATCCAATCCAACAAACATTTATTAAGTGCTAGGTTAACTACTAATTCCTGGGGGTATAATTAATAAAAAGACACCCTCTGCCCTCCAAGAACTTGCACACTCTAAAGGGAGGATTTATCTCCCTTCTTTATCTTCATTTGGTATGATCTTGAAGAAGTTCATCATGATGATTACCCTCTGATGTTTCCCAGCAATGTACTCTTGTACTCTTTAAAATGGCACACTCAGTACTAATAACAATACCTCAGATGTGTTCTGACCAGGGCAAAATATATTAGGGTTATAACCTCCCTTTTTCTGAATAGCCTACACTGACTAAACGGTATCATGGATAAAGAAAAAATGTTTTGATGTATGAAAAGTAATATGCCAAGCACTAGTCCAGCCAGCATCATTAGTTGTTCCAATAATAAGTATCTATTAAGCATCTCCTATGTGCCCAGCCTCTGCTTCTTGAGCTACTGGAGAACAAAGAACTTCTGCTCTAACTAGTTAGAGACAAAGTTCACAAGCAGGAATTAATTTCAAAATGATGATGTTTCATTGATCCTAAAGTTGAAAGAAAGGAGAGATCAACTTAGAACCTAGTGATAGGAGAAGCTTCACAGAGAATTGGAGACTTGAGCTGGTCCCTGAAGGGTGAGCAGAACTTAGAGATTTGAAAGCATATTTCTGAAATAGGGAGAAGTGTGAGTGAAAATTTAGAGGCAATGAGTATAGCGCATGTACAATCCAATTAAAGGCCAGAGGCCTTTAAAGTTCCAAGGCCAGAGCCAAGATGGTGGAGTGAAGCCAGGAAGCTGCTTGAGCTTTTCCAGTTTCACTCAAAAACTGCACGAAACCAAGGCTCTGAACAGAATCTGATGGAATGAAACCACTCTCCAATTCAAGATAGATTAGAAGGACTTCAAGAAAGCTCAGTCTCACTGGGATGAAAGGGGGAAAGGTGCTCAGCACAGCTCAGACAATGTCCAGGAGAGCCAGTGAGAGGATCTCAATCACAGCAGAACAGCAACTTGAGACCCTTTTGTTTCTGACTCAGCAGCAGAACAGATCAGTGGACAGCTTCCACTCTCATCCCCAAATGGAAATTGCCAGCCCTGAAACCAAGCTGTTGCCTGGAGAGTGTGGGCAGGGTTATCCCTTTCTATGAGCAAGATAACAAACGCAGGGGTCCCCTATGTGCAAAGTCAAGTGGCAGAGTGGCAGAAGAAGCTTGGGACCAGTGCCCATTGTATCCCAGGAGCAGAGGTTGACCTTAAAAGTAACAAAAGAGGAAAAAAGAAAGAAAGAAACAAGCAAGAAACAGAAAAGAATCATAATTATAGAAAACTACTATGGTGACAAGGAAAACTAAAACACCAGTTCAGAAGTAAAGTACCCTTGTGGGAAACCTCAAAAGGTGATATGAATTGGCCTCAAGCCCAAAGAGGCTACTTGGAAGCTCTCGTAAAGGATTTTAAAATAAATTGTCCCTTACAATTCAGTCTAGTAAATCTTAATGGGCAAGATGGGATTTGGGGAATGTTTAAATGATGGGAAAGAAATGGCCTGCTAGGTTAAAGGAAAGGGGTCACGCTTACTTTCTGTTTTGAAAGTAGATGCTATATTATGATAGGGAAACTAAAGTATTGTCTACAAAATAAATTGCTAAGACATTATAGGGGCATTATTGTATTGAGTGAAGCTACCAAATTTTAAGCTTATAATGGCTTAGAAAAAAATAGCATGATAGCTACCCTCAGAGTCAGGCATATCTGAGTTCAAATTTTGCCTTTGGATTATACTGACTGAGTAATTCTAGGGATATTATTTCACCCCTCAGTGGCCAAGGCAAATATCTTAAGATCATAAATTCAAGCCAAATTAGAAATTAGAAAGTATTTCCTTGCCTGGGTACTCTTTATACCAATGAGTTCCTAGTTTTAGGGACAGCTAGATTTGAGTTCAAATTCAGCTTCAGACATTTACTCTGAGCAAGTCACTTGGCCCCAATTGCCTAAGAAAAAACATAGTTTCAGAAAAAAAAAAACATTCAACAAGAATTTAGTAAAGATTCCTTATGTGCCAGGTACTCTGAGTTTTGGAGATAGAATTACAAAAATAGAACGATTCTTGCCCTCAAACAGTTTATATTCCATGAAAAGACAATATGCATATAAATAACAAAATAAGTACAATGCAGTTTGAGGGGATTCAGAATGAGGGGTAACCTGGAATAGTGGAGAGAGGACTGAACTTATAAAAAGACCTGAGTTCAAATCTTGTCTATGACAGACACTTAGCTAAGCAGCATGGAAAAAACCAAGTCACTTTTTAGTATCCTTTGCATGAAATGCTTTTAGATAAGTTTCTAACTTCTCTGAACTTTAGTTTCCTTATCTGTAACAGTGTGATATTACTATGAAAGTACCTTTCTCACAGAGTTCGGCTGAGGTTCAAATGAAATATTTGGAAAGCATTTTGTGAACTTTAAAGTGCTATTTAACAATCAATTGGTGGAAGAAGATTTCCAAGCTGGAAATTCCCAACACTGATGAAATAATATCAGAGCTAGACCTTTACTTCCCCAAACCCTTAGAAGGGGTGGAAGAGTGGTGGTGAAGAAAAGTAAGAAGAGATGTTTGAAGCACTTGAAAGCCTTAAAACTTTGATATAAAATTTTCTGTCTTCTCATTGATAACCTGCCCTATGTCTCTTCTTTACCACCTATGAGCAACATGCAACAGCATCAATTGTAAAGCACTTTATACAAATGAGATGTTATTATTACAAATTAAATGAAATTAAGTACTTGGGGGCTTTATTAACCCTACTTTCAATTTCTGAGAACTGAGAAACTAGATTTTGTAGGCATAGAGGATCGTAAAGAATGAGAAAGGACTACTTTGGCACATTCCATGGCCTTCTGGTAGCTGCTATTACCAAGGAAATTAATTCCTTGTAACAGGTTATAACAGAATACTAGCTTACAGCTGGCAGGACTCAATTCTGTGTTGCCATCTGGGACTCATTAGAGACTCTAGGTTAAATTTTCATTCAGTCTAAATGACTGAGCTATGGGGACTGTTATTTAAGAAACTTTTATTTTCTCATATTGTGTGAGGGAGAAAATAAATGAATCTCAAATTGTTTGTAATATGTTTTGCCTGGCACCCCTTTCCCTCTCCCCATGCCAAATGAACTTGTATTATTTACCAAAAAAAGCTCAACAAATGGGCTACAATTGTTAGTAGCCTTCATTCTGATTTGTTGTTGTTGTTCATTTGTTTTACTTATGTCCAAATCTTTGTGATCTCAAGGGGAGTTTTCTTGGCAAAAATACTGGGGTAGTTTGCCACTTCCTTCTCCAATTCATTTTACAGATGAGAAAACTGAGGGTAACAGGGTTAAGTGACTTGCCTAGAGTTACACAGCTAGTAAGTGTCTGAGTCCATATTTGAACTCAGGAAGATAAGTCTTCCTGACTCGAAACTCCAGAACACTCTATCAGTGGCACAGTGTACCACTTATTTGCCCTCATTCTGACTTCTACTCAGTAAATTCTAAATTTCCTATCACCTCTAGAATAAAATATAAAATCTGTATGCATTCAAAGCTGTTCACAACTTGGCCCCCTCCTACCTTTTTAGTATCTTATTTCCCTTCCCCCACCTTGTAATCCAATGATATTAGCTTCCTTACTGTTCTTTGAACAAGACCCACTATCCTCTTATTCTAAACATTTTTTTTTGCTGCCCCTCATGTGTGCAGCTCACTTTCATATTATTTCTGCCTCCTAGTTCCCCTTTCTTCCTTCAAGTTTGACCTAAGATCCCACCTTTTCCTGATCCCTTCCTTAATGTTATTGCTTTCCCTCTTGATCATTTCCAATTTATCCTTCTTATATCTTTTTTGTATATTGTTTTTTTCTATCAGACCATGAACTCCTTAAAAAATGAGGACTTTTTGCCTTTCTTTGTATCCCCAACACTAAGCATGGTATCTGATACATAGGAAGTGCTTAATAAATGCTTATTGACTAACAGTAACATTTTTGAGCTGATATATTGAATCATAATGTTAATATGGGTCTCTTTATCTCTTTCAACATCATCACCTCTATCCTCCATTTTTAATCATCCTTCAGAAGATAAGCTTACATCCTAATGTCTTTATTCAATTACAAAAACCAAAATCTTATCAATGTGAGCAATAGTTTCTAGCACATTTAACATAAAAGAATTGCATCAGGAAAGTGGATCCATCCCAGGATCATTTCTAACTGAACTCCACTGAATTAAGAGGAGAACAAACTGACACATGAAAAATAATGGAAGTGATTCTTCAGCCACTTTAACTAATAGAAAGATGATTGGTGAATGTAACCAACAGGCATTGAAGTACAAACAAGGAAACAAAAGAAACACTGAAAGGAGGTAAGAAGGTGTCCATTAGGGGAAATTCCCAGACAAGGTGCATCCAATTCAGTGCAATCATCTAAGTGCCTACTATGTGCTAAGGACTGTGTTAAAGCTTGGAGATACAACTAATAAAAAAACAAGTCCCTGTCTCCAAAGTGCTTACAATATAAAGGGGAAGACAATTCAGAAAAGAAGCCGGGAAAGGCAGCCTAGGGTGGGGGAGAGAGAGAGATCAATCAAGAATACCCAGTGAATTAGTATCTTGCTCTATAGAGTTAAGACCAGATAGAACTGCAGATGCAGAGTGGAATGAGCTATGTCTAGTTTCTTCCTTCTATAAAGGAAGACATTGGTACTCTGCCTTCCAACTGGAGGGGAGAAGAGACTGAGGGAGGTAATATCAATCAAGGTTTGGGTTAGCCACATGTGGTGAATTTAGAAATAATGGGCCTATTCTGGCAAGGACATCTTACAAAATGAGGCAGAGCAGTAGATGCAAAAGGAGGGAAATCATGCTTCAAATTGCTGACTGAATAAATGAATGATCAGCTTTTAATTTTAGTAAAGAAGTAGAAGCCAACAGATTCCTGTGTCATCTGGTAGTTTTCCACATACAAGTGCTCATCTCATAAGTATACAAAAACCATATTTACTGAAACCAGCTTCAAACAGAGGTTTAACCCCTTTCAACAGGGAGTTATGGAGGGTCATTGTGTATAGACCTTTTGACTTTAATAAATTTCCCCCCCTTTTGGTCGTTTGAAAGTAACACCCAGAGTGGAAAATCCTTCTACTACTGCAGATGAGTACCTCATCAGCTTACATAGAATCTTATAGGGTTCCCAGGGAGCATTGAGAAAGGGGTCTTAAGGGACTTGCCATGAGTCACACATGTGTCAGAGGAAAGATTTGAACTCAATCCTTCCTGCCTCTAAAGGCAGTCCTCCAGCTACTCTACCACATTGCCTCTCTTTAAAAGTTATTGGTAGAAAAATAAAATTGAGCAAGGGACAGGAAATTACACTAATTCACATGTGGCTATGACTTGCAGTTTACTAAATCTTATGCACATGTACTATGCAATGCCAGTGGGAAAAGATCTGAGGCTATGTCCTTTCCTTTCATAGACCCCCTTTGTCTCAGTTCATACCAATGAAAAACTATGCATGATGGTAATATTTTGAAAATGTATGAAAGAACTAACCATTTCCAGCTTCCTGTTCATAGACTAAATTTAAACTCCTGAAAGTTTATAGGGTAATACATGGGACTAATACTTTCATAAGCAGGGTGCTTCAGCCACAAAATGGCTTTTAGCAAAGAAAATGAAGCCTGAATGGGCCCTAACATGAAAGACAGACCAGATCTGGGCACCTCACTGGAGAACATTTTAGGAAGCTGGTCATGTGGTATTTTAAAATAGGGTCTGCCTATCTATCATGTGCCTTTGGAGATGCAGACATTACTTGTTTCAGGAGCTCAAGGGTTAATTTATTAAGTATCTATAGTGTGTAAAACACTGTTAGGCATAAGGGATATAAAAAAAAACAATAGAAATAATCTTTGCTCTCAAGGTGGTTACATTATATTCATAACAGATTGATTATATTCTTCTATTAGCAAATACTAGTACTACAGAAATGATAATATGGGTAGAGCAACATCAGAAAAGAATAAAGGTTTCAGTCTGATTGAATTTCATCTTTTGTTTTGGGGTTCTTATCCTTTTTTGAGTCATGAACCCTTTGATGAAACTTATAGAACTCACCTTAAAACACTATTTTTAAATGTATAAAATAAATAACAGGATTATGAAGGAAACTCATTAGGTTGAAATATAATCAAGATATTAAAAAAAAACCAAGTTCAACCCCTGACATAAAGAAAGCATTATTCTCTTTAGAGAAAATTATAACTACAAAGATTTCATATATATATAGAGAGAGAGAAAGAGAGAGAGATACATATACATGCATGCATGTATGTATGTATATATGCACACACATATATACCCACAGAAACATTCAGTATTATTCGTCTAAGGGCTTAGGGTCTTCTAAGATCCTGGAGGTTGGAAGCCTCCTTCAGATGTGAATCCTCATCTAACATTGTTGGTTCATTAATGAGTTGGCTGGAAAATTCTCTTTGCTGACCAATCAAGAGAGTCTGACCAGAAGTGAATAGGCAAGTATAGCTCAAGGGCAGGCAATAAGTCTACTGGGAAGCAAGAACTAACATAAGGTAAAAAACCTCACAGGCGAAAGAATGCTCTAGATGAACAGCATTCAGGCTGATAGAATATCTATGTGGATTCTGTTTGCAAATGAGGAATTTGACAGCATGTGGAGATTCCCACTTCCTACAGTACGAACCTTAATGTCCAAAGATAAAATGAAGTAATGAGATATCATTTATAGCTTTGTCAGAAACTATGGAAGCCAACAGGGCAACTTGGACGCAGTGGGGTGAAATCACTGGGCTCAAGAGTTCCATTCTCAACTCTAAGGAGATCTTGTGTAATCCCTGTGACTCTTGGTTTCCTTATTTATAGGTTGAAGGTCCTAACTAATATTTGCATGCCATACTTGGAAGGCTGTTGGGAGGCTTTCTATCCTATTCTTTGCTTTATGGAGGAGAGAACTGTACCAGACACAGCTTAAATGGCTTTCCCAAAATGACAGAAGTTCTAAGGGACAGTGGGATCTGAACCCAGGTGCTTTTTAAAGATGAATAATAAAGGAGCTATTCTTTTTTTTTTTTTAAATGAGCTGTTCTTGAGAAAAGAATTGTGTCTCAGACCTTTCTTTTTAATGTCAGAGAGTCAAAGGTCAAATTCAATTTGATTTAACATTTATTAAGCATCCAATTCAGGGAACCTAGGTGCTGGGATTATCATCAGATTGTTAATTCCTTGAAGGCAGGGACTATTTTTGCCTTTCTGCCTGGCATATGTATACTTAATAAATGTTTGTTGACTTGACAAACACAAAAAAAATGAAAATAATTCTTGACTTCAAAAAGTTTACAATCTTTTGGAGGCAGGGAAAATAGCATAGCAATCCTCCCCACCCTCCAATTCACTCAGCAAATGGGAGATCATTCAAGATGATCTGAAAAGAATCACTAAAGAAAGCTATAGATTTTCAGAAGTAAAGGTAAGGAAGAAGAGCTCATTTCAGACATAAGGAACCACCTTTATAAAGGCCCAGAGGCAAAAAATGGATTATCCCATTTAGGAGAAAAGTAATCACATCAATCTGGTTGGATGTTGAATGCATGAAAAAAAGGAGCAAAAGGAAACAAGCATTTATTAACCACCTACTATATGCCAGGCACCATGTTAAGCACTTTACACTTATTATTTCATTTGATTCTCATACCAACTCTGGGAGTTGGTTGCTATTATGATTCCCATTTTATAGTTGAGAAAAGTGAGACCCTGAGAGGCTAAGTAAATTGTATAGGAACACACAGCTAGTAACTGTCTGAGGCTGGATTAGAATGTAGGTCTACCTGAGTCCAGGGTCAGTTTTCCATTCACCAAGATAGCTACTTGCATGAAAGGAAGTAATGAGAAATAAGTCTAGAAGCAGTTTGGTGTACTGGAAAGATTTCTTAATTTAGTATTTAGTGGGACAGGTGCAAGACCCCCTTTCCCAAATTAACTAATCAGAGACATCTTCAGGTACAAAGAGAAAGTGTTTATTTAATCCCTGCAGGGAGAGGCCCAGACACACAGCTGGGAGCCATCCCAGCTCCAGCCGTGTCTCCTGGAACTTGCATGTTTCCACCTTGTCCAAGGTTTAAAAGCAAAAGACCCGAGTCCCTTCATTGGATAGACCAAAAGGAAGCAATCCTCCTTGATCAGTGGTCACCAATGCTGAATACCTACTGTGGGTCATGTCACTTCCCATGTGTGTGACTTGAGGGCCTGACCTTTAGACCACTGGACTAACTGCATCCTAGGGTCTAAGACTGGGAATAGGGATCATGTGACTTCCTGAAACCTGAGCCCCAAGACCTCACATTTCCTGCTCTAGGTATAGGATCATGTGACCCAGACCTAGACCTAGTATCAATACTGAGAAAGCTTCATTTAATAAATTCCATTCAATATCAAAGACCTGAGTTTGAATTCTAGTTCTGCAGCTTCTAGCTTTGGTGATTGGATAAATAATTCATACCTTTCTGGGCTTCAATTCTCTCATCTGTAAAATGAAAGGGATAAACTTTGATTTTTTAAACTGTGAATTTATGATCATATGAGGGAGAATTAGTGAAGGGATTTCTGTACTTTGTGGAGTAGTTTTTATTTATTCATTTTTATTTTATTCTTTTTACTTTAACCTGAAGCTAGAGGAATGAAATAGTCAAACCAAGGAAGGCAAATTTGGCAGCTGCTCGGTGGATGATTTACCAATGGGGGAAGTCTTTAAAGTATAAGATCCCCTTTGTCTCTGACTCTAACCAGGCTTTGCCTCCCTGCTCTGCCCTGCCCTCTAATTTGAGTCTTTTCATCCCTGGCTCACTATGCCACCAGGATTCTGGAGAGCTGACAGCCCCCAGCACTTGGCGATCTCCTTTCCCTGTTTCTGCTTTTGGTCTGCTCAATTCTATCAATGTTTATTAGTAGCACCTACTGTGTGTCAGGGACTGTGCTAAAAGCTGGGGATATAAGAGTTAGCAAAACAAAGTCAAGATCACAACATCCATTTTTTCAACATAAATATATAGGACCTAGGCATATAAGGTAAGAATTGAATATACAAAGAGAGGCAAAAGAGTTCCTGCCCTCAAGGAATTTATAATCTGTTTACAATTACAACAGTGGTACCAGAGAAAAAACTGTGTCTGAATATAGATTGAGGCACTCTCTCTCTTTCTCTCTCTCTGACTTTATTTTTCTTGAGGATTTTTTTAAGGGGAGAAATCTATGTTTTCTTTTATAATATGACTTTTATGGAAATGTTTTGCATAACTTCACATGTGCTTTCTTAATGAGGATTGGAGAGGGGGATAAGGGAGAGAATCTAGAACTCAAAGTTTTAAAAACAAATGTAAAAATTGTTTTAAATGTAACAGGGGAAAAATAGAAATATTAAATAAATTTAAAAGAAAAACAACTTTAACAGTGGTTTCAACACTGGTCCAAGTCATGGTTCTCAGTAGTAGCTTAAGGATATAGGTGCCAGCCAAGTCTGTATTCTTGATTCACCTCTCCTGTTGCCATTTCTGGTCAAAGCACACAGAAGCCCAGGCTGCAATAGCAGCTAGCCTATGATCCTGATTTCTGAAGTCCGCTGGTCTCATCTGTGACTCAGAATAGTTGGGATACAGAGTATCTCTCCCTTCCCTGTGCTCTGTAGAGCATTCCTGAAGCCTCTCTCAAGAACAAAAGAAAAAAAATATATATATATATACATGATAACTTTGTTGTATATTTAAAAGGAATAGCAAGTTATACATAGTATTTTTGCAGTTTTATCTACAAGCATCTTTTTAAAACTATGTTACAGAAATGCTTGTTTAAATTCATAAATTAAAAATAAAATAAATGTTTAAAAAAAAGAAAGGAAGGAAAGAGAGGAGAAATCTCAATTCTGAGTGACAAAATGCAGATCTCACTCCCTACCTCCTATCATGTGACTTGTTCCAACCCTGGCATCCTATGAGACAGCACTAGCTCCGCATGTTTTCTGATGGCTTTTTGCCTGCTAAGAAGACACTATTCCCTTGTAATTCAATGAGTGGAAAGACATGAGAAATGTTCTGAGCCCTCTCCCTGTCTCCAAATTGAGCACGGAAGCAAATTATTTCAGAATGTGTGTGTGTGTGGGGGGGGCAGATCTTTGGCATAGATTACAGAAGTAATGATAAGGAAAGGAAATCTACTTTTCCGTTGGTGGGGTGCAGCATCAGAGTTGTCCCATGAAGAGAGAAGTATTCCTTCCCATCCAAAAAGGAATCCTTGAAGTGTGAAAGTGAAAAATGAGAAAGTTTTAAAAATGAGTTTCCCCTTCTCCCAAAGCCAAACATAGCAAGTACCCAGAAGAAAGGGCAGAGGGAAGTAGTGGAAACGGTTGTAAATTTATCAAGTGTGAATGGCACATCTGGAAGTGGAGAGCCCATATTGAAAAAACAAACAAAGGAGAGAATATGGATTGGAAACTATTAACACAGCTAAGCTTGGAATGGTTATAAAATCCTTTTCTAGTTTGTAGAGGTGAAAGGTAAGAGCTGAGGATGAAATATGAGGCGAGGTGAAAACAGTGTTTTTTCATTCTGGACCCACTGTAAAGCCAGGACTAATGTAATTCTTTGTTTTGAGGGTCTAAGGCATTCTGTGGGAAAGAAGGAGGGTGAAGATAAGGTAAAGAAAGGAAGGAGTTTTAAAAAGTTGGTGAATAGAAAAAGAGCAAGACAAAAAAAAGACATAAAGATCCTTTCTGGGTTCTTTTTAGGAAAGGTCGTGAACGGGAAGCAAATAAACATTTATTGAATGCTTACTTTGTGCCAGGCATTGAATACTTACTTTGTGCTTTATAGATAGTATTTCATATGAGTTTATGTTGCTATTTACCTAAAAGTGCTTAGTGATTGATTACAGGATAGTAATAGGGATGGACCTGCGATTTCACAGGTGTGGGAAATTCTCTGGTGAGGAAACTTGCTTTATTTCTGCAGATCTACTTTTTCTTTTAGATGCTGAACATTGAGAGGTTGAAAGACTTGCCCAAGATCACATAGTCTCTGTCTCTGTCTCTCTCTGTCTCTCTGTCTCTGTCTGTCTGTGTCTCTGTCTCTGTCTCTGTCTCTCTCTCTCTCTCTATATATATATATATATACATATATATATGTCAGTGTCAGGATTTGAACTAAGATTTTATTGAATCTGAGATTAATTCTTTCCCTTAGGGGGTAGCTGGTGGTACAGTGGATAAAGTGCTGGACCTGGAATCAGGAAGACTTGAATTCAACTTTAGCCTAAGAAACTTACTAGCTGTGTGATCAAGACAGTGATCTAAAACAATTCCAAAGGATTCATGATAAAAAATGATATCCACTTCCAGAGAGAGAATTGATAAATACAATGCAGATTGAAGCATACTTTTAAACTTTATTTTTATTGTTTTTTTGGGGGGGAGAAACATGGCTAATACAGAAATATGTTTCTTTGCATCTATGCATATATATACATCATATATATATAATTATATGTATTATATATACATATAATCAATATCATATTGCTTGCCTTTTCAAGTGGATGGAAAGGGAAGGAGAGAATTTGGAGCTCAAAAATTCTAAAAATGTTAAATATATTTTACATGTAATCAAGATATATTTAATGAAATAAATACAAATAATATTTTTAAAAAGTCCTTAGCTTGGTGTCTGGCACATAGTAGGCACTAGATAAATGCTTTTCCTCTTCCCTCTCATCTCTTCCTCTTTCCTTTCTTCCCCTTCCCTACTAAACTGACTCAAAAGCACAAAGGGCAATATAAACGTAATCTATTACTATAATTAGATCTACTTTTTCTAGTAATGCCCTATTTTGATGGCTCATCATGGCAAGGAAGTGCCCCAGGTTCTTGTAGACTATGATAACTGAGCAGAAGCTCTGGACAGTCTTACTAAATTGGAAACACTTGGGATACAACCCTACTTAGTCTAAATTCAAGAGATATGGACCTCTAAGATATGATTCTTTTGGCCCTTATAAATTCATAAAGTTGGTCTCCTAAGCGGAGAGGGGCTATGGTCTATGTCAGTGAAAAGAATTGACATACTTTGATGCTTTTTGGAGAATCCTTTGAAAAGAAAATACATCATTTTAAAATCTGGAAATCAGCTTTACTTGAGACAAGATTCCTTAGACAATGGAAGCAGTTGAGTGAGAATATATTTGTAAATAACAAGGATGGAGGCTTTGCAGATTTTGGTTTATTCATTCAGGCTACCCTAGTGAGATTTCTTTTGAAGGAGTAGATATTGATAAGTGTATTTACGGCAACAAAAAAAAGTTTAATTCTTTTTGGGGGGAGAAGGAGTGTCCCAATTATTATCTTTCTCATTTAATAGTATTTTTTTCCAATTACATGTAAAGATAGTTTTCAACATTCATTTTTATAAAATTTTGAGTTCCAAATTTTTCTCTTCTTCCTTTACCTTTCCCCTCCCCAAGGCAGAAAGCAATCTGATATAGGTTAAATGTGCACAATCCTTTTAAACATGTTTCCACATAAATCATGTTGTGAAGGAAGAATCAGAACAAAGGGGAAAGAAAGAAAGAAAAAACAAAAAACAATAAAAAAGTGAAAATAGAATCTTCAATCTGCATTTAAATTAGTTCTTTCTCTAGATGTGGATAGCATTTTCCATTATGTGTCTAAAAGTTTAATTCTTAACCCTGCTACTGAATGACCCTTTCTCCCAGAGTCAAGAAAATCTGAATTAAAAGCCAGTTATAGATACTTTCTAGCTGTGTGACTCTGGGCAAATAATTTAATCTCTGTCTCAGTATCCTCATTTATAAAATGAAGATAATAATAGCCCTCCCCCCTTCCAGGATTGTTGTAAGGATCAAATGAAATAATAATTGTAAAGCACTTAGCCCAGTGCCTGACACATAGTACTATGTATGTGTTAGGTATTATTAATAATAACCCTCTCAAAACCCACATTTTTCCATTGACAAAATTGATGATAGTTTTCTTTCTAGTCCTTAATTTAACATCTTATACAATGAATTTGTTGGACTAAATGATTTTCAAGATCCTTTCTAGCTCATTCTATGATATTTTGTTTGCTTCTATTTACTCTACAAGGTTATCCTAAGGATGAACTGGATACAGAGTGTGTATGTGTATGTGTGTGTGAATCACTTATAGCTTCTTGATCTAAAGTGTTATATATTAAGCATGATGAGGTACAAACATTTTCTAGGAGATCTTATAGGAAGAGTGCCACCTCAAATTATCCAAAAATATAATAATTAGTGAAGATCAACATTTGAGCATCACAACACAAAGAATCCTTGTCTTAAAATCCTAATTTCTTTTATTTCAGTACTGAGGCCTCACCCTCTACCCTCCTACTCTATGAATGTCACTGAAATGAAGCAAAATAGGGGAAAAGGAGGACAACCTACTCAGTCTTTTCAAACTTAATTTGAACAGAAAATTTTATGCACAGATTACCCTTTAGTACAATGGGCCCTTTCTGAATATGTGTGTGTAGATGGATACACACACACACACACACACATAAGACATATATATATATATATGGGGATTTATGTATATATTTAAGTACAGATATATAAATATATAGATAGTCACACATCCCATCCTCTCCCCACATGTGTATATATGTATAGGTATGGAATGTAGATGGAAATATATGTGCAATATATATGTATATATCACATATACCTATGAATAGGAAGAGAGAAAATAGAGAGAGTGAAGGAGAAAGAGGGGAGAAATAGGTGGGGAGAGACAGACAGAGACAGAGATCAGAAACAGGCAGAGACAAAGAGGAGAGGGAAAAAGAGGAAAAGGGAGAGAGAAGGAGAGAACAGGAAGAGAGAGAGAGAGAGACAGAGAGACAGAGAGACAGAGAGACAGAGAAAGGCAGAGAGACAGAGACAGAGAGACAGAAAGACAGAGAGAGACAGAAAGTCAGAGAGAGACAGAGACAGAGAGACAGAAAGAGACAGAGAGAGACAGAGAGAAAAGCAGAGAGAGAGAGACAGAGACAGAGACAGAAAGAGAGAAACCATTTCTGCAGATAAGATAAACCAGTAAAGGTAACCTATGGATCTCAAACCCATCAGTGAGTTAGGTGGATGTCTAACCCAAGTATGTGAAAACATCTGCTAGTGCAATCCCAAGGGCCATGAAAACAGCTGAAACAGGGGCTATGGAGCAATAGAGGTTATCAGACTTTGAAATTGCCAAGGTCACCTACTGCATCCCAAGACATTGCCAGTTATCTTTTGTCTGGCCATTGGACTTCAATGACTCAGAAAGAGAAAGTAAAAATTTTGTGCAATTCTGCCTCATATATCCAATTCATATACAAGTTCAGATACCACCCTGTGGTGTTATTGGTCCTCCTGGAAAACAAAGAATGAACAAAAACTCTATATCCATTTCTATATCCATACGCACATACATATATTATATATAATATGTAATATATATATATACATACATACATTTTTCTCAGGGGGCTAAATATTCCTTCCCCTTCCTCCCCACATCTATTTCTTTACAATCTCTCTTTTTTTGCCCCCCTCCCCCAGACTCAACTATTGCTTCTATGCAGACAATTTACCATTAGATTTCTATCTTCACTCCTGAACACTAGACCAATAGCTCAACTGTCAATGAAGCTGCACCACTAGCAACTCAAATATAACATATCTGAAAATGATCTTAGTATCTCTTCCTCCAAACTTATTTTTTCTAAGTTTACTATTATTGTCTTATCATTCACCATATTTCCTGTGTTCTTTGTGGTTATCTTTGTCTCTTCCTTCCTTTTCACCTCATACCCAGTCAATTTTAAGTTCTATTTCACTTTCACAAAATTTGTGCTTGTTTCTACTGCCACCACCTTTGGGCAAACTACTATTATACCTACCTAAAAATTATAATAAAAAATTTAAAAATAATAAAAAATATAATTAATAAATATAGCTTCCCCCAATTTCTCCCCTTTCTAATTTGTCCTTCACATTATTTCACATGCAGAGACCTATTAATTGCATGTCATTTTTCAAAAATTTTCAGCAACTATCCATTGCCTTTCAAATAAAGCTCAAATATCATTATATTGGTAGATGAAACCCAAATACAGACAACTATAATATCTCAAATTGCATAAAAGTCCTGTTTGAGAATTGCAAAGCCATTTACTTTCTGAGGAAAAGTCATTCCTTACTGCTTGAATGAAAGGAGGCTCTCTGAAGCTGGTGGCATTTGAGTTTGACTTTAAAGAATTAAAAGGAATTGAACAAGATAAGATGGCTAAGAGGACATCATCAGTACAGAAAACAGTATAAACATAGGCACCAAATCAGGAACTGCTTAGGAAATAGAAAGTAGAACAATTTTCTCTGACCATAAAGAGTGAGTACCCCATTGTGGGAGAGATTTAAATGTCATGCAAAAACAGTGCTCTATCCACTGTGCCACCTAGCTGCCCCCTTTTACCTTTTTTTTTCTTCCCTTCCCTCCTACCCCAGTGAGGGCTACCAAAAGACAATATGTATTTAGGTATATATATATGTGTGTGTCTGTGTGTGTGTGTGTGTGTGTGTGTGTGTGTGTGTGTATAAATACCCACATACATAACACACACACATACATACACATACACACATAGATGTAAAATCATTCTATATGTACTTTTATTTATCAGTTCTTTCTCTGGATGCAAATAGCATCTTCCTTTGTTTTGTCTGGTTAATTTGGGTATTTGCAATAGTCAAAATGACTTAGTTACTCAAAGTTGTTCTTTAAAAAAATTACTATTACAGTATACAACATTCTCTTAGACCTGCTCATTTCATCCTTCATTATTTTAGTCAAATTTGTCTATGTTTTTCTAAGATCATCATTTCTTATGGCATAGTAGTATTCTATCACAATTATATGCCATGAGTCATTCCCCAATTTATGGACATCTCTGCACTTTCCAAATCTTTGCTATTACAGAGAGAGCTGCGATAAATATTTTAGGACATATAAGTTCTTTTCCTTTTTTTCCAATCATCTTTGGAAATAGACATTGTGATGATATTATTGGATCAAATGGCACACACACACACACACACACACACACACACACACACACACACACAGTTTTATAACTCTTTGGATATAAGTTCAGATTGTACTCCAAAATAGTTAGATCAGTTCACAACTCCACCAACAGTACATTAATATCTCATTTTTTCCCACATTCTCTCTAGAATCTGTCATTTCTTTCTTCTATCATTTTAGCTAAATTGATAGGTGTGAGATGAAATCTCAAAGTTTTTTAAATTTGCATTTCTCTAATCAATTATGATTTAGAGCATTTGTTTTCATATGGCTATATCTTGTTTTGATTTCTTCATCAAAAACTGCCCATTCTTTTCCTGTGAACATCTACCAATTGAAGAATGACTTATATTCTTATAAATTTGATAAAGTTCTTTATATATTTAAGATATGAGAACTTTATTTGAGAATCTGTCTATATCTCCCCACCCCACCCCCCAACTTTCTGCTTTATTTCTGGCCACATTTGTTTTACTTATACACAAAATATTTTAATTTAATGTAATTGAAATTATCCATTCTATACCTCACACTGCTGTCCTTTGTTTATTCATAAATCATTCACTTATCTGTGTCTGAAAAGTAGTATTTTCTATGTTCTTCAAATTTTTTGTAATATTTCTCTTTATATTTATATTATATATACATTTTGATCTTATCTTGGTATATGGTACAAGATATTGGTCTATGCCTAATTTCTGCCATACTGCTTTCCAGTTTTCCCAACAATTATTTTTTACCAAATACTGAATTCTTATTTCCAAAATTCAGTCTTTGCATTCATCAAATAAAAGATTATGATATTTAGTGGCTATTGTAAATTATATGTCTACTCTGTTCCACTGATTCACCTATTTCTTATCAGTAGCATATAGTTTTGAAAATTATTGCCATATGCTTCATTTCTAGAATATATAGAGAATTGACTCAAATTTATAAACATTCAAGGCATTCTCCAATTGATAAATGATCAAAGATTATGAAAAGACAATTTTCAGAAGAAGAAATCAAAACTATTTCTAGCAAATGAAAAGGTGCTCTAAATCACTATTGATCAACAAAATACAAATTAAGGCAACTCTGTGGTACCACTACACACCTTTCCAATTGGCTAAGATGACAGGAAAAAATAATGATGAATGTTGGAGGAGATGTGGGAAAACTGGAACTCTAATACATTGTTGGTGGTGTTGTGAACTGATCCAACCATTCTGGAGAACAATTTGGAACTATGTTCAAAAGGTGATCAAACTGTGCATGGCCTTTGATCCAGCAATGTTTCTACTGGGATTAACATCCCAAAGAGATTATAAATCAGAGAAAGGGTCATACATATGCAAAAGTTCATGTCAGCCCTTTTTGTAGTGGCAAGAAACTGGAAACTGAGTGAATGCCCATCAATTGCAGAATGGTTGAAAAAGTTATGGTATCTAAATGTTATGGAATATTATTGTTCTATAAGAAACAATCAGCAGGATGAATTCAGAGAGGCCTGAAGAGACTTACATGAACTGATACTGAGTGAGATGAGCAAAACCAGGTGATCATTGTACATGGCAACAACAAAATTATATGAAGATCAATTCTGTTGGACATGGCTCTTTTGAACAATGAGATAATTGAGTCCAGTTCTAATGATCTTGTGATGAAGAAAGCCATCTACACCCAGAGAAAGGACTGTGGGAAGTGAGTGTGGATCACAACATAGCATTTTCACTCTTTTTTGCTTGCATTTTGTTTTCTTCTTCATTTTTTTTCTTTTTTCATCTGATTTTTCTTGTGCAGAATGATAATTGTACAGATATGTATACATATATTGGATTTAATTATATTTTAACATGTTTTAAAAAATAAATTATTGTCTTATAATAAAGTTTAAGATCCAATACTGTTAAACCTCCTTCTTTCACATTTTTTATTAATTCCTTTGATATTCTTGACTTTTTTTTCTTTCGAAAGGAATTTTGTAATTTTTTTCTAATTCAAAAATTTTTTTGATAATTTAATTGGGATGACATTGAATATATGAATTGATTTAGGTAAAATTTTCATTTTTATTATATTGACCCAGCCTATTCAAGAACAATCAAAATTTTTCTGATTATTTAAATCTAATTTTATTTCTATAAATAGTTTTGTTTTTTATTCTATAAATTTGTTCATATAGTTCCTGGGTTTGTTTTGGCAAGTGTGTACCCAGTTTTTTATGGTGCCTAGAGTTATTTTAAATGATATATCTTTTACTATCTCTTCATATAAAAGGGGAAATTAATAAAATTGAAGGTAAGAAAGCTATTGAACTAATAAACAATACTAAGAATTGGTTTTATGGAAAAACCAACAAAATAGATAAACCTTTAGTTAATTTGACTAGAAAAGATAAAGAAGAAAATAAAATTGTTAGTATTAAAAATGAAAAGGATGAATTGTCCACCAATGAAGAGGAAATTACAGCAATAATTAGGAGCTGTTTTGCTCAACTGCATGACAAAAAAATCTGATAATCTTAGTGAAATGGATGAATACTTACAAAAATATAGATTGCTCAGATTGAAAGAGGAGGAAAACAATGACTTAAATAGTCCCATTTTAGGAAAAAAAAATTTGAACAAGCTATTAATCAACTCCCTAAGAAAAAATCTCCAAGGTCAGATGGATTTTCAAGTGAATTGTATCAAACATTTAAAAAACAATTAATTCCAATACTATGCAAACTATTTGGAAAAATAGGGAAAGAAGAAGTTCTACCAAATTTCTTTTCCTGCCACAAATATGGGGTTGATACCTAAACCAGGTAGAGCTAAAACAGAAAAAGAAAATTATAGACCAATTTCCCTAATGAATATTGATACAAAAATTTTAAATAAAACATTACTAAAGAGATTACAGCAAATTATTACCCAGATAATATCCTATGACCAAATAGGAATTATACCAGGAATTCAGGGCTGGTTCAATATCAGGAAAACTTTTAACATAATTGACTATATCAATAACCAAGCTAACAGAAATCATATGATTATCTCAATAGATGCAGAAAAGGCATTTGACAGAATCCAATACCTGTTCCTATTAAAAACACTAGAGAGCATAGGAATAGAGTTTTTCTTAAAATGATCAATAGCATCTATCTAAAATCATCAACAAGCATCATGTAATAGGGACAAACTAGAATCATTCCCAATAAAATTGGGGTGAAACAAAGTGGCCTACTATCACCATTACCATTTAATATTGTATTAGAAATGTTAGCTTTAGCAATGAGAAGAAAAAGAAATTAAAGGAATTAAAGTAGGTAATGAGGAAACCAAATTATCACTTTTTGCAGATGATATGATGATTTACTTAGAGAATCCTAGAGAATCAACTTAAAAACTACTAGAAACAATTTAGAACTTTAGCAAAGTTGTAGGATATAAAATAAATCCACCTAAATCATCAGCATTTCTATTGTTCACCAACAAAGTCCAGGAGCAAGAGAAACAAAGAAAATTTCTACTTAAAATAACTGTAGATAATATAAAATATTTGGGAATCTACTTGCCAAGACAAAGTCAGGACCTACATCAAGACAATTACAAAACACTTTCTACACAAATAAAGTCAGATTTAAACAGTTGGAAGAATATGAAGTACTTATGGGTAGGTTGAGCTAATATAATAAAAAATGAGAATCCTACCTAAATTAATCTATTTATTAAGTGCTATGGCAATCAAATATGCCAAGAAAATATTTTACTGAGTAAGAAAAAATAATAACAAAATTCATCTGGAATAACTAAAGGTCAATAATTTCAATGGAATCTAAAAAAATGCCAATTAATGTGACCTAGCTGTACCAGACCTAAAACACATGTAGTATAAAACAGTGGTCATCAAAACCATTTCGAAATAGAGTAGTTGATCAATGGAATAGATTAGGTTCACAAGACACAATAGTCAACAATTATAGCAATCTAGTGTTTGATAAACCTCAAAACCCCAGCTTCTGGGATAAGAACTCACTATTTTACCAAAATTCCTGGGAAATTTGGAAAACAGTATGGCAGAAACTAGGCATTGACCCACACCTAACACCCTATACCAAGATAAAATCACAATTGGTTCATGATGTAGACATAGAGAGTGATACTATAAGCAAATTAGAAGAACAAAGGATAATTTACCTTCAGATCTGTAGAGAAGGAAGAAGTTTATGGCCAAAGAAGAATTGGAGTACAATATGAAATTCAAAATGGATAATTTTGATTATATTAAATTAAAAAAATTTTATACAAACAAAACCAATGCAGAAAAGATTAGAAGGGGGAAATTTTTTATATCCAAGGGTGCTGTTAAAGGCCTCATTTATAAAATATATATAGAATTGACTCAAATTTATAAGAATACAAGCCATTCTCCAACTGATAAATGGTCAAAGGATATGAACAGACAATTTTCAGATAAAGAAATTGAAAACATTTCTAGTCATATGAAAAAATGCTCTAAATAACTCTTGGGTAGAGAAATGCAAATTAAGACAATTCAGAGGTACCACTACCTATCTCTCAAATTGACTAAGATGACAGAAAAAGATAATGATACATGTTGGACATGATGTGGGAAAACTGGGACACATATACTGTTGGTGGAGGTGTGAACTGATCCAATTAGCCAAAAGGGATATCAAACTGTGTGTACCCTTTTATTCAACAGTATCTCTTTCTGGTCTGTATCCCAAAGAGATCATTAAAAAAGGGAAAAGGATCCACATGTGCAAAAATGTTTGTGACAGCCCTTTTTGTACTGGGTAAGGAACTGGAAACTGAGTGATGCCCATCAGTTAGAGAATGGCTGAATAAGTTATGGTTGATGAATATGATGGAATATTATTGTTCTATAAGAAACAATCAGCAGAATGATTTTAGAAAGGCCTAGAGAGACTTACACGAACTGATGCTAAGTGAAATGAGTAGAACCAAGAGGACATTGTACACAGCAACAAGATTATGCGATGATCAATTCTAATGGACACAGCTCTTTTTGATGAGGTGATTCAGGCCAATTCCAATAGATTTATGACAGAGAGAGCAATAGGCATCCAGAAAGATGACTATCAGGACTGAATATAAATAACAACATAATTTTTTCACCTTGTTTGTTGTTGTTTGCTTGCTTTTTTATTTTTCTCATTTTCATCCTTTTTTGATCTGATTTTTCTTGTGCAGCATGATAAATGTAGAAATGTGTATAAAAGAATTATACATGTTTAACATATATTGGATTACTTGCTGTCTAGGGAAGGGATGGAGGAAAGAGAGGAAGAAAAATTTGGAATACAAAGTTTTGCAGGGTGAATGTTGAAAACTATCTTTGCATGTATTTTGAAAATAAAAGCTATTATTTTAATAAAAAAGAAATATTTTTGAAAGAGGTTGATGGCTTTATGTTGGTGACTCCTTGGCATCATATGCCATCTTTCTTTAAAAAGTAACAATAGCCCAGCTGGTTTGCAAAACTCGAAGAGTCCTCTGAACATTTAATGGATCTTTCACTAACTAACTCATTCTTGGTGAGTTATGTAGCAATGAATCAGTGGCATATGGATCACATTTCACTAGAATACACACATGGGTTTGGAAATTAAAGGGAAAATGTGACAAAACCACTGTTTGTTAGGAGTTTAATAAACACGAAATGTCAGGACAAGGAGGAAACAATCACAATGTTTGCTAAAACCTGGATGGAGCTAGAGTGACCCATCACACACTATTCTGAAGTTCCCAGAGCTCTCAATCAGTTTTGGATTTTGCTTTTAAAGGAGGTTCATTTCTCCTGACCCCGGATTGAAGCTTTTATTGTAGTATAAGGCCATGAGTTAAGAGTGTTCATGGCTCAGAAAAGCTTTTTTCAGAAAAAAGGGGGGGAATGTTTTATTCTAGAGCACTGGAGTCATTCGGCAGTATAGTAATACTTGTTGAACTGTATGCCGTAACTATTTTCTGAAATAAGAGCCCTTCTCTCTTTCACTGCCATAAAAGGACATTTTCCCTCTTCTGGAAGTTCAGAGACCTTTTAATCTAGTTGGATGAATCCACATTAAAAAATGTAAGTATAGCAAGTATGCTCTGGCACACTATCTCATGATCAGGGTATTATATCTTTTTCTCAGGGTTATAGGTTATCTCAAAGGATTGGAAGTGTCTCTTTTCTACTGTGCTTAATTTGATCCTCTACCAGTATTTGCTTCCTACTTTCAGGTGCCTTTAAATAACTGGCACCTCAATTCCATTTTACCACTTATCATTAATTTCTACCAGGGGCTATTTACTTTGAAAATCTAGTGAGAACAAAAATTCAAACATTTTCTTCTGAACCCTTGAGGGCACACTCTCCCTTAGACCAGCCCACTCTGGAGACAATGGGTCCTCTCTTAGTATAACTTCTATATAGCATTGGTCCCACTGAGTTCACATCCCAATGTATTTTTTTGAAGGAAGCCCAATTCTGATCCTACAACTATAGGCAAAGAGGCTGATGGTGGACCAGAAACAATTACAGGAGATCTACACATATCTCAAAATCCCTCCATTGCATTTCCATTACATATCATCATAACTTTTTCAGAAGCAGACTCCTCAATCTTTTCTACATGAGGATTAGGAGTTGTATTAGAGGTTCTTTATATGCACCAATCTTCCTTTACAAAAGTGGATTTACAAAGCATATTCCAAGCAAGTGATCCTGAAGACAATACACATGATCATATTGTGCAAATGGTACATGTGTCAGCCAATAAACAAGCAGGAATTAAGTTCCTATTTTATTCTGACAACTGTGCTAGAATCTGGGAACACAAAGAAAAAAGGGAAATATTTCCTCCCCTTAAGAATGTTTATACTTTGTTAAAGAGATAAAGTATATACATACATATTATACAAATTTAATTCAACGTAATTTGAAAGGATAGGGAGATAGTAATTAGAGGATTAGGGAAGATCTCAAATAGGAGATTTAAGTTGAGCTTTAAAAGAAATTTAGAGAATCTAAGAGGTGGTAATAAAGGAGAGAGTACATATGGGACAGCCTAGGTAAAAGAGTAGAGATAAGAGATGTAATGTCATACATGAAGACTGGCTACTCTGGCTAGACCAAAAAAGGGCCTAATCTAAAAAGGGAATAATTTGTAATAAGTCTGGAAAGTTAGACTTTCCATTTTATTAAGTTAAAAGTCCATTTTATTACACAACTGCAGCACTACGTTTCCTATAGAATGGACACATCTTACAAAGTGACAACAAACCCTTTTATATCTGCCCCAGCCACCAAATTCCTCCTCTGCTTCTCCATTGGCTGAGTACTAGACAATATAATTCTCCAGTCTACCTCATTAATACTTCCCTCAGATACATTCCTCCTCCCACTGTATACATTGCATAACAATTACAACGAGCCCTTTCTTCTCCCAAAAAAACAAAAGTTAATCACAAGCCTATTGATATAGAGGATTCCAGGCAAGGCTAAATCTTTGTCCTAAGTAGCTGACTACTAGCCCCAAAGCAGGATAAAACTGGTTTTATTCTATTTTACTTAGTTTCTCTGCTGACTGTTCATTATTGCCCTGTTTGAGTAATCACAAAGGCCAAACAAGGGTCCTGACATCCTGTTTTGCTTAATTTTTCCTACTGGTTAGCACAATCACATATCCTTTTATGGAAATAAAGAGTCTGTTTCTTTTTATCAATCATATGTGCATGGAAAGAAGGTTACAGATATGAAAGACATTGTGGAAGCATCGTAGACAAGATATGGATTTGTGGGATGAGGGAGAGTGAAAATTAAAGATAATTCCCAGGTTGTGAATTTGGATGGGATGAATGATGAAAAGGGATTTTGAGCTGTAGAGTACGGTAAAAGAGGGAATTCATTCACGATGAATAATCTGTATCTTCTCAGTAAAGTATGGAGTGTATTCTGTACTGAGATGGTAGGTTTAGGAAAGTCTTCCTTAGCGTTGGAGGAGGAAAGAAAAGGTTTCTAACAGCTGCTGTGTTAAGTAAGGTAGAGAATCAATTAGGTAGGAGCAAATGGTTGTCTTTAGAAATATCAATTAATCAATTATTTTGATCATTTAAGTTCATATTATGTGCCAGGGATTGTGCTAGACTCTGAATGTAAATGAAGATATAAATGAAATAATCCCTGCTCCTGTGGAACTATTGATTATAGAATCACAACAATGTCATGCATTTAAGATATCATATTTTTCCATGAATTTCTTAATTATCTTTCCTTGTGCAAGAGGAAGTTTACCCATTAAAAATCATCTCATTATCACTCCCAATTCAACCCCATCTCTAAACTATTTCATTTTAAACTGCTATTATTATTAGTATTACTGACTGGTGTGCATCTCCTGAAGACATTTCTAAGTTTCACAGAAACTGCTACAAGAGACTAGAACATTCAGTGACCATTGCAAGTGACTCATAGTGCATCTACATCATTAGGCAAAGACAGGTTAATTCAGGAAATAGAGATAGGAAAAAGGAATCAACTGTAATTTAATTGGTTTATGGAACTTTTAAATGAGGAAATTTCCTTTACCAATGAAGGTTAACACCTTCTCTGCAAAGTCTTTTTTTTTAGCTTTTTCTTTCTTTCTTTCTTTTTTTAATAATAGATTTTTATTTTCCAAACACATGCAAAAACAGTTTTCAACATTTACCCCTGCAAAAAGAAATTCTTTCTCCCTCCCTTTTCCCCCAAACATCAAGCAATCCAATATATGTTAAACATGTGCAATTCTTCTACACATATTTCCACAATTATCATGCTCTGCAAAGTTTTAGAGTATTATTAAAACACGGGGAGGTAATGTGACACACCCAGAGTAGCAAAGTCAACTTCAACCCAAGCCTTCTTGATTTCAAGTTAACCTTTTTATCTACTATACAGATGGTACAATGAACAGAATGCTGGACTTGGATTTTAAAAAATGGCCTTGGATATGGGAAGTTTTTTCCTCTATCAAACTGCAGATGTTGTGCCAAATCTATTAATTATCTTGCCTTGGTATCTGCTCTCTTGATTGGTGAATTCCTGGCCGGGATAGATATTTCTTGAGGATTCCTTTCCATTTTCAAATCATTCCCAACTCAACTCACTCTCTGGACTTCTCCATCTCCTCCTTCATCTAGTTCTGGTGTGAGAACAATGTTGAATTAGACAAAAGAAGGGAATAGTCAATTGTGAAGCTTTGTGGAAAGGCAGACATACTAATGCCTTGTTGGTAGAGCAGTGAATTAATATAAACATTCTGGAAAGCAAGTTGGAATTATAAAAAGAGAGTGACTATAATGCCCCTATCCTTTTGATGATGTGTGAGAATGTAGCGATTCCTGAGAAACACTAAGGCTACTCAGCTTTGGGAGTGCCCCAAATGATACTGGCTGTCAGAGAACAATCTATTGGTCAGTTAGCCATAGAATTCAATGATGGGAACTATCCCACCCCTACCAATCCTTAATTGTATATGTAAGCTATAAATATCATAAATAATCAGTGACTTTCTTCCTATAAAATTTTCTTCTTACTTTTGGCTCTGCTAGATTCCTTTAGAACTTTAGTTGGTTTCAGTTGGCATTACAATTATAAGTCCTTGTCCATTTAACTTAGAGACTGAGTGTGTGAATTCTTTGCCATTATCACAACACTGATCAGGGGACCCTAACCTTGTGGGGGTGGCTTCTGCTTCAACACTCAAATACCATATATTTATAACAGCCCTTTGTGTAGTAGCAAAGAACTAGAAATATGGTTGATCATTGTTGAAGAACATCTCTGGGGAATGACTAATCTAAAGAATATTACGATGTTCTAAGAAATAGATGATGCAGCAACATTGTAATGATGATCAACTGTAAAAGACCTGGCTACTCTGATCAATACAATGATCTGAGACAATTGCAAAGGACTCATGGAAAAAAAAAAGTTCTATCCACTTTCAGAGAGAGAAGTGCAAATTGAAATTTCATTTTCTTGCTTTGGGGAGATTTTTTTGTGTGTGATATGGCTAATATGGAAATATGTTTTGTGTGATTTCACATGTATAAATGATTGATACCATTCTATTTGCTTTCTCAGTGCATGCAGAAGGGATGTGATGAAGGGAGAGAATTTGGAGCTCAAAATTTTTAAAAGTGTTTTAAATTAATAAATAATAACTTACAAAAAATAAAAAAGAAATAGATGATTGAGAAGTTTTAGAAGGCTCATATGAACTAAGCAGAACCAGAAAAACAAGATGCATTAAGACTACAATAATATATATGGAAAGAAGGACACTAGAAAAACAGAAACTGAATGTTGCAAAATTAAAATGATCAAACTTGACTCCCGAGAATTCATACCAGAAGACATCTTCCTCTGCTTTTTTGCAGAGATGGGGACTATGGGTTTGGAACACTGGATATAATGTAAGATTTGTTGACATATTGGTTACTTTTGCTGAGTTTTTTCTTCCTTTTTCTTCTTTTTTACAATAGACATCTCTGGGAGGGGAAAAAAGAAGAATATGTGGGAAATGTAGATGACATCAAAACAAAATGTATCAAAATGTTGGGAAGGAAATAAGTAAGCAAAGATGCATCAAGCACTGTGTTAGGCACTGTGTTAATTACATATCATTTACATACATATACATATCATCTCAATTGATACAACAATCATGGAAGAAAGATTATCCCCATTTGACAACTCAGGAAATTGTAGCAGAGAGCCTCTGCTCTTTTTCTTTTCTATCCCCTGAGGGGGTAGAGAAAGTCTGAATATTCATAATTGCTTGTTAGCTGACTCACAAGGAACTTCTAAAAGTTTTTGTCTAGGGTAGGGGTCCGGGTTCCTGTGACTTCTTTGTTCTGCAAAGAACTTAAAAATAATAGTTACAAGTAAATTACAAGTAAAATTTATAATGCTGAGATCCCTTCTCCTTCCTTCTCCCAAATAATTTGATTGCCAGGTTTAGAAAAGAGGCATATCAGACTGCTGACTTCTGCATAGTCAGTTATTCATAGTATTTCCTTCCTTTTATCACATTTTTATGGCAAAAACACTGAGATGTCATCTTTTCTTTAGAATATAATCCTTAAAAATACAAAGGACTAGTAAGCAAATTAAAAATACCAGAAAATCAGTAATAAATCATGGCATTTATTGCATGAAGTAGCAAAACTGAAGGAGCAGTAGAGTGAAATTCACTCACCTTTGTTCCTTGAGAAGGAATGGTTTCTGTTACTCCCTGCTGGGTTTTTCTAATGAATCAGCTGGTGAGCCAGATAAAGGAAACCAACTTTGTGGCTAAAAGTTTTAGAATACATCTCCTGGAAAACATCCTCTACCTACCAGTATTTCTGCTGTTGTAGTTGCTTCTGTGTCTCTTTTATAAGCTTTTTTCAAGTGGTAATCCATCTGCTTCCAGTAAGAATTAAAAATTGTCACTGCAGTAGGAAAAATTCTTCCTTCTAATTCTCATATTGGGGTAGCTTTGATTCTTCCCAAGGTGGGAAGAACTATAATTTTAAGGATATTTATTGATTTAGCCCCTTTCATAAGGCATCAAATCCAAAGTTTTCCTAAATGACTGCTAAAATGAATCTACCAATTCTTACTCCTTGTGCTCTTTTCTACTGTAATGTATTTTGTCTAATATCATGATGTATCTCTTATCCCATCTTATGCTAGGACTGATGCTTTTTAAGTCTTTTAAATAGTCAAAAAGCATTAATTATTTTCTGTGTGTATAGCACTGTATACCTCAGTGAGACCCAAAGATTAGAAAAGATATAATTTCTATGAGGGGTTGAGACACAAACATGGATAATAACAATATGTAACAATCCATGAGTTCATCAGATGTAAACAAAGAGCTATATGATATCTAAGGGTAAGAAGGGGGGAAAGGAGTCTCTGGGAAGGTTTCCTGGAGGAACTAACATTTGAGATGTTTTTTTAAAGGATGAATAGGGATTTAATAGGTGAAAACAGGGAGAAAGGACTTTCCAGGTATAAGGAAAACTATGAGCAAAACTATGAGATGGAAATGGGAAAATTCAAGTCATGCTCATTGGAATAGCAAATCATCCATTTGACTATAGAGTATGTGGAAAGGAGAAATGTAAGAAAAATTTAGCATATTCAGAAACTTCCCCGACTTCTGACTCTCCTTCATCCCATGTATTCAATCAATTACTAAGTTTTATTGATTCTACTTTCCCATTTTGAATATATTTCTTTTCTTTACTCAGTTCAGATTCTGATCGTCTTTCACAAGACTAACCTCCTAATTTGTTTCCTGCCCCAAATCTCTCTCCTATTCAATCTATACTTCATTAAACTGCCACAATGACCTCCTGTTCTATAAACTCCAGTGCTCCCTTATTACCTCTGGAATAAATACAAACTTCTCTCTTGCTCATTTAAAGCCATTCCCAGTCTGACTTCAATCTATCTTTCCAAATATAAATTACTTTTTTTCATGAATCCTGTGTTCCAACCAAAATGGCCTACTTGTTAATATGTAAAAGTACTCCTGCCTCCATGTTTTTGTACTGGTTGTCCTCTTACCTGGAATGTGCTTTATTGTCACTTTTTACTTAAACTCTTCTGTTTCTTTCAAAAGTAAATTCAAATATTCCTCCTTAAATGAAGTCTTTCCTTGTTCCTGCAGATTCTATTGACTTCTTTACCAAATTTCCTTCTGTTTCTTTTGTGCATATTTACTTATATTGGTGCATGTTATCTTTGATTATATGATCTCTCCATATAGTATTTAACTTACTTATGGAAAGGACATATTTTCTTTATAGTTTTATATCTCCAGTATCTAGCATAGTGCCTGTTACAAAGTAGTTGCTGATTAAAAACTTGTTGATTAATTCTGGTAGCAACTCCTCTTGTTCTCTGAGAGACCGCTCAGTACATATTGAAATTTTCAATGTGGGGCAGGTTTTGGTGACCCAATTTTTGGTGACAAGTATTCTTTGTAAAGCAAAATGAAAGATGAGAGTAGGAGCTTCAGTCTTGATCTGAGATGTTCTTATTTTATCAGCATGAGGAATAAAGGGATCTTGTGTGAGAAAATGTGCCAACTCTAACAAGAGAAATGAACATCAAAATAACCTGATGTTCCACTCCTTATCCATTAGATTGTTAAAGCTGCCCCAAATGGAAAATGATAATTTCTGAAGAGGCCATGAGAGGACAAATCATTTTGGTGAAGATGAAAAGTGGTCTATTCCAGATGATTTAGAAGAGCACTACAAAAATCACTAATCTATTCATGCCTTTAGACCCAGTGATATAATTACTATATTTATAACCTAAAAACATCAGACAGAGGGAATGAATCAATAGGTAGAAAATGATTTACATTCTTATTAATTCTTACTCCTGGGCTCTTTTCTAATGTATTGTGTCAGATATCATGATTTATCTCTTATCCCATTTTATGCTAGGACTGATGCCAAAATAAGCTGTTGAGTTGGGTAGCACAAATATTATAATTATCATTTAATAGAGGAAGAAAAAGAGGTTTTGTGATATTATGACTTGCCCAATGTCAGATAAGAATTGATAACTCATAAGTAGTCAGGACAATAGGTTTGATTTCAAATTGTAAAGTTACTTGCCCAAGCAAACAAATGTCTGCATTAGGACTGACTCCAAGTTCATATTTTTCCTACCCTTTGCAATATTACCTCCTTATAGGCTAAGGTCAGTAAATAATTATTGAATTGCTGTGAAGCACAAGTTTGGTGTCATAGTAGAATTTTATTTCTCTAATGCAATTCCAAATGATGCACTAGGAATATGGGTTTCAAAGTACTGTCTGGTTTATTGGTTTCCTACAAGGTGTTTCCAGTGATTCCACAAAAGAAAATATAATAAGAGCCATACTTAATTTATGCCAGCTTTTTCTTCTCTAGATTTTTCCTTGAAGGTCAATTTCCAGGTCATGAAAAACAACATGGAAATGTTCCTTATCCTCCAAATTTAAAGATCCTTGGTCTAGATAAACATTCTGTTGGATATTTTCCTATTTTATAGCTCTCTTCTGGGATTATCTTCCAGATGATTGATGGGTGTAGTATTGGCTTCTGTTCATGAGGTTATAGATTTTGAGAAAGAAGGGACTTTAGAGGTCATTTAGTTCATTACCCCCCTTATACAGATGAGAAAATGAGACCTAGATGGTTCATATTACCAAATGCTCAGCAGACTTTCATGCAGACCCAGAACTGAAAATGACCTTTGGATATAGTCTTGTCCAATCTCCTAATGTTATAAAAGAGGAAACTGAGGCCCAGAGAGACTTGACCAAAGTAACACATTATATAAATAATAAATATTAGAGACAGGATTTAAACCTAGAACTGGTTTATTTCACAACCAGCTCTCTTTTCATTGTGTGAGACCTCTTAGTTGATGAAAGACAATTTGAGATAACTATTCTTATTTTACAAAATCATAGAATTCAGAATTGGAAGGGACCTCAGTAGCCATCATATATTTCCCCAAAAAAGTGATCACCTACTCTTTACTTGAAAATTTCCAGAGGTGGAATCCACTTCTTCTCCAGGCAGCTCATTCCATTCTCCACATAGCTCCAATTGTTAGGAAGTTTTTCCTTATATCAAGTCTAATAAAGCAACTTCCTTCTAATGTCCACCCCATTGCTTCTAGTTCTGTCCTTTGGGGTCAAACAGAACAACATTAGTCTCCCTCCCAAAACAGCCTTTCAAGTATTTGAAGATAATTACTACTTTTGGACCTCCAGGATAAACATATGTAGTTCCTTCAAAAGATCCTCATAATAGCATGGATTCAGGGTCCTTTATAATCTTAGTTGCCCTCATTTGGTTACTTTCTATTTTATCAGTGACTTTCCTAAAAAATGGTGTCAAAATGCAACACAATACTTTACATATATTCAGACAAAAATGGAGTACAGAAGGACTATTGCCTTTTAACTCATGGAAGACGTCCTTATTAGCATATCCCAAGTATGCATTAATATTTCTAGGAAGCCATATTGAAATTGAAGTCCTCTAAAAAACACCAGAACTTTTGAGATAAACTGTTGTCTATTCATATTTCTCTCATTTTGGGAAATTGATTTCTTGAGCTCTAGTGTCAACTTTTATATATATCTCTATTAAATTTCATGACCCGTTTTCTAGCCTATTATAAACATTTTGGATCCTGGCTTTGACATCTATCATGTTAGTCACTCTGTTGATCTTTTCTGGCCATCAGTGAATTTTGTAATGATGCCATCTGTGTTTTCATCAAAAATTGGATAAAAGTGATCAACAGTGCAAGACCAAGGATAGATCTAGATATCTCCACTGGAAACTCTCTTTCAAGATGAATGCAAACAGTTAATGACTATTCTTTAGTCTGAACCGAATCTAACTGTAATATCAACCACATTTCTTCCAAGAATACTATTTAATGCTTTATCAAATACTTTGCTAATATATAGGTAAATTCTACTCATATCATTTCCATTTAGCAATCTTGTCAAAAGGAAAAAAAAAGAAAAATGAAGTTAATTTGACTTGAGTGTTCTTTATGATCATTGCTTTCTTTTTTAGATGTTCATGAACCATCTCTTTATTAATACATTCTAGACTTTCACTCTTCCACATGACAAACCTTGAAACACTTGAAGACCGTAATTTTGTCTCCACTGCACATTCCCTGCTCCAGGCTAAAGACCCTAATACAGCAGAGACTCAAGGCCCTTTATCATTACAGTTTTCCTTCTCTACACATTTTTTATCTTATCAATGTTATTTCTAAAATGTGGCAGGGGAGGAGTGGAACCAAGATTGCAGAAAGACAAGTTTTTGTCTGAACTCTTTGTGGCTTTCCTAAGATCAATATCAAATCAAGTCTCTGAAGGGGTTTTGGAGTGACAGAACCCACAAAGATTTGGAGTCTAACAAATTTCCAAGAGAAGATATTATGGAAGAACTTCAAGAAAGGTCTGTCTAAAGTGGGCAGTGAGGGGGAAGGTTTGCAGACCAGATAAGGTGCAGTGCAACACAATACACGGAGACCCAGGGCAGAGAGGATTCTATGGGCTGGGGGAATCTAATGGGTAGTTCATAGCCAAAATACAGCAGCGTTCTGTACTCTGTCCTGGTTCAGAAACCAGTGGATTAACAGATGAGCTGTGAGACCTCCAATTCAACTATATAAGGCAAATAGTGAACCCCTGAACCCCAGCATAATGAGGGACTTAGCCAAGTCCACCCAGCACAAGAAATAAGCCAGCAGCACCAACTCCAGGCCAGTGTTAAGCTGATGTCACCTGTAGAGGAAGCTTGGGGCAATCTTTTCTTTGCCATAAGAGCAGACCTCCACCTTTAAAAATGAGCAAAAAAAGCAAAAAGATCTCTGACTACAGCTATCTTTTATGGAAAGAGGGAAGAACAGACCTCAAACTCTGAGAAAACTAAAGGCAAAACATCTCCAGATGAAGCCTCAAAGGGTGATATAAATTGGTCTCCATATCACAAGGCTCTCTTGGAAGAATTTTAAAAGGATCTTAAAAGAGTTAGAAGAAAAAAGGAAATAAGAGCTCTGGAAAAGGAAATACAGAAATTGTCTGAAGAAAATCATTCCATAAAGAATAGTTTTGGCAAAATGGAAAGAGAAAAAACAGAATTTGTGAAATGGAAAAAAAGCTACAGAGTAGAACGTTTTCCAGCCAAAGGCAACTTAGAAGCTCAGCAGAAAAGTTTTGTGACACCAGGATGGAAATGCCAGTGAAGCCCCAGACCCAACCCACCCAAACCCTATCCAACCTCTGAAGCACCTGTACTGCAGTACTGGTGGTTTCCAGACCTCTTAATCCAGGCACACAAAAGAGAACCTGGAAGGTCAGCAGAAAAGGTCTGTGGAATCAAAGTGGGACTAGAGCACAAAATCCTAGCATAGGCCTGCTCTGGTGCTAGCTCTGGCCAGATCCCAGAGTCAGTGAGGTGAAAACTCAGAATCAGCAGCAGTGCTGGAGGCTTCTGGACCACTCAATTTAGGGACACTAGGGAAGACTCTGAAGGTCAGTGGAGAGAGTCTGTGGCAATGAGGTGGGGATCTGGTGCAGTCCCAGTGCATCCCATAAGTGGAGTCCCAGCCCAGGCCAGCACACTATATCTTTAAACTACAGTGAAGTAGGGCCATAGCTAACATCTCCAGGGCAGAAAAGAACATTTGTGGTCAAATTCCTAGAAAGATTTCTGAAAACAATTTCACAAAAGTTCTGAAGCTTGGGACAGTACACCCTCCATCCTGGAAAAAAAGAGTCCTACTTTAATAAATAGTAAAAAGCTAAGAAATGGGCTAAGAAAATGAACAGAAAACAAAAAAAAAAAGTTTCTGACCATTGAAAGATATTATGGTGACAAGGAGGATCAAAACACACACTCAGAAGATGATAACAAAGTCAAAATTCCTGCATCCAAAGTCTCTAAGAAAAATGGAAATTGTATCTTTGTTAGGGGTATATATACTTAGAGGGCATAGGTATAATTTGACTTTACTATGATGATTTTTTTTAAAGGAAGCTAAAGGGGGGAAATAGGGATTGTACTGGAAGAAGTGGGAAGAGGAGATAAAATGGGGCAAATTATATCACATGAAGAGGCAAAAAAAGACCTATTACAGTTGAGGGAAAGAAGGCAGAGAGATGAGCATTGTATGAACCTTAATCTCATTGGATTTGGCTCAAAGAGAGAATTTCAGACATTTAATACACAAAATTGTCTCATCCTATAAGGAAGTATAATGAGAAAGGTGAAAGAAAAGGGGTAGGTAATAGAAGGGAGAACAGAAGTAGAAGGGTAAAGGGATAAGAAAGAGGGAGGGTTTGCAAGAGAAGAGAGAAGATTGAGGGAGATAGTGGACAGAAGGAAAATATTGATGATGAGGGAAAGGGGGAAATAGAAAAAATATAACTTGGGGAAAATAAGATGGCAGGAGATAGAGTAATTTTTTCTGTGAATGTAAATGGGATTAACTCTCCTATAAAATGAAAGCACAGGACAGAGTGGATTAAAAGCCAGAACATTTTACAATATGTTGTTTACAAGAAACACACTTAAAGCAGAATGATACATACTGAATATAGGTAAAAGGCTGCAGCAGAATTCATTATGTTTCAATTGAAGAAAAAAAAAGCAGAGCTAGTGATCCTAATTTCAGATCAAGCAAAAGCAAACATAGATTTAATTAGAAATGACAATGAAGGAAAGTGTATGTTGCTAAAAGGGTACCATGGATAGGGAAGTAATATCAATACTGAACAGATATGCACCAAATGTATAGTATTTAAATTCCTAAAAGAGAAGTTAAGAGAGCTGCAAGAAAAAATAGACAGCAAAACTTACTAGGGAGGGACCTCAACCCTGCTCTATTAGTACTAGATGAATTGAATTACAAAATAAAGAAGAAAGAATTTAATGAGGTAAATAGTATTTTAGAAAAGTTAATTATGATAAACCTTGGAGAAAACTGAATAGGGACAGAAAGGAATTTACTTTTTTCTTGGCAACACATACAATCTAAACAAAAGTTGACCATGTCTTAGGGCATTAAAAACCTCAAAATCAAATGCAAAAAGGCAAAAAAAAAGTCAGTGTATCTTTTTCAGATCATGATGCAATGAAAATTACATGTAATAAAGGGCCAAGGAAAAATAGACCAGATATTAATTGGAAACTACATAACCTAATTCTAAGGAATGAGTGGGTGAAAAAACAAATTATAGACACAATTGATAATTTCATCCAAGAGAATGACAATAATGAGACAACATAAAACTTATGGGATGCAGACAAAACAATTCTTAGGGAAAATTTTATATCTCTAGATGTTTATTTGCATAAAACAAAGAGAAAGAGAAGATCCATGAATTGGGCATGCAACTAAAAAAGTTAGAAAAAGGGACTTCCTTCCGGGGGTGGAGCCATGGTGGCGGGGATCAGACAAGAGTCTCTGTAACCTCCTCTAACCTCCCCTCAAACCAACAACATATGAAGTCTCTAGACTGATTTTGAAGCAAAAAAAATCCACAATATTTGGAGAACAACACGATTCTAGAAGAAGATACTCTGGAAGAACGTCAAAACAGGTCTGTTTTAATTGGGCAGGGGGGTGGTCTGCTGAACCCAGACTGCAGCGCAGGGAGTCCGGGGCAGGGAGCTGGAGCAGGGAGCTGGAACAGGAGTCAGAACAGGAGTGGAAACATTGTGCTTTTCACACACCTGGGAGTCTTCTGCGGGCCTCTTGGACCAATCTGTCCTGATTGTGGGCAGGTGGTTTAGAGGGTCTGCTTTTTGAGGGGGATAGATTGTGAACCATTGAACCCCTGATGAGCATGGGACCTAGCTGCCATTACACAACACCTTTAAGCAATCAATCGATCAACAGGACTGATCAGCACCAGAAATAATTCAATCAGCGGAGCTGCCCAGTACCTGAAATAATTCAATCAGCAGAACTGTCCCAGGGTGAAATAAAGCAGAACTGCCCAGCACCTGACAAAATTCAATCAGCAGAACTGCCCAGTTCCTGAAATAACTCAATCAGCAGAACTGCCCCAAGGCAAACTAAAGCAGCTGTCCCACCTTTGCCCTAAACAGACCTCACACCTTAAAAAAAAAATGAATAAAAAACCAAAAAGAGCTCTCACCATAGACAACTTTTATGGAGAGAGGGAAGAACAGACTTCAAATCCTGAGGCCCCTAAAGGTAAAACAACTTCAGAAAAAGCGCCAAAGAGAGACATAAACTGGTGTCCATGTCACAAGGCTTTCTTTGAAGATTGCATAAAAAATCTTAAAAGAGAGTTAGAAGAAACATGGGGAAACGAAATGAGATCACTGCCAAATAAAATAGAAAAAATGGAAAAAGAATGCAATGAACAAAAAAATGTAATTGGTCATTTGAAAAAGGAACTAAAAACAGTAACCGAAGAAAATAAGACATTAAAAATTAGAAT
>JAJPUD010003856.1:209207-224484 GCA_023553655.1 Myrmecobius fasciatus | reverse complement strand
TTTGGTTATTAATATAGTCAATTATGTTAATAGTTTTCCTAATATTGAACCATCCCTGCATTCCTGGTATAAATCCTACTTGGTCATTGTGTATTATTCTAGGAATGATTTTCTGTAATCTCTTTGCTAATATTTTATTTAAGATTTTTGCATCAATATTCATTAAGGAGATTGGTCTATAATTTTCTTTCTCTGTTTTTGTTTTACCTGGTTTAGGTATCAGTACCATGTCTGTATCATAAAAAGAGTTTGGTAGGAGTCCTTCATTTCCTATTTTTTCGAATAGTTTATATAATATTGGAGTTAACTGTTCTTTAAATGTTTGGTAGAATTCACATGTAAATCCATCTGGTCCTGGAGATAGTCTGACATCTCTTTACCCAAAGGAGGGAGGTATGTTTCATTATTGGTCATTATAATTACTAAAAATTGGGCTGCTTTTTAGTGCTATTTATGTTCATATTATTGTTATCATTGTGTATAATCTACTGGTCCTGCTTACTTTCAATTGCTTTATTTTTTACAGATCTTCACATATTGGTCACAACTTTTACCCCAAAGAGTCATGTGAAATAGCTCCCTGCCCAGAGAGAATTTAGAAGAATCCAAAAAAGAATTCAAAAATAAAATGAAAGACCTTGAAGAAAAAATAAAGAAAAAAAAACCATCCAAGAAAAACAAGAAGATTGTGAAAAATAAGTTAACCAATTGGAAAAGGAGGTACAGAGTCTCAAAGATGGGAATGTCCAATTGGGGAATGGCTGAACAAGTTATGATATAAGAATGTGATGAAGTGCTGATTTGCTATAAAAAAATGATGAAATGAATATAACCAGGAGAGCAACTTCCACAGTAACTAGAGTATTGTAAAGATAATTAACTGTAGAAGATTTAAAAATTCTGATCAATATAGTTACCCACACAGTTCTAAAGGATTAATGATGAAAAGTGCTATCTGCCTCTAGTAGAGAATTTATGGATTAAGAATACAGATTGAAATATAATTTTTCTCTTTCTTCTTTTTTAGTTTTCTTTATTTTTCTGTTTTTATTTTTTAGAACATGGCTGATCCAGAAATATATTTTGCATTACTTCAAGCATGAGTATAGTGTTTCTTGCCTTCTCAATGGGAAAGGGAAGTGGAAGGATGGGAAAAAAATTGAAACTGAAAAGCAAAATAAAATAGAAGAAAAAAGAAGAAATAATTTGCATGAATGGAAGCAAGTGAAGTGAGCATAATTAGGAGAATAACTTACACAGAAATAGCAATATTGGAAAAAAATTAATTAACTATGAAACACTTAATAACTTTGGTCAAAAAAAAGTGATTGACCGGGGGTCGTAGCCAAGATGGCGGAGTGAAAACGTGACTCTCTGTGTCTCCTCTGATTATCTCTCAAATCAACAATAAAATAAGCCTCTGAACTGATCTTCAAGTCGACGAATCCAGAAATACTTGTATACTGCTTGCTGATATATCTAAAGAACTTCACATCACGTTTGTCTAACTCAGAGGGATAAAGAGTGGTGTAGGCCGGAAGTGAGGGTGGCACTCAGCTCATTGTGGAAAAAACTCCAAAATCCAGACTCCAAACATCTGGAGTTTATCTGAGGCACTCGGGACACTCTGCCCTGTTTGGGGACAGGTGTTCTGGCAGCCTTGCCTTGTTTAAGGAGTAATTCTGACTTAGTCCTAGCCCCCACCAGCCCAGCACCTTAAATTAATTCGCCAAATTGCCCCAGGGCAAAGAGTTTTAAACGGGGTTTTTCCAAACCTTAAAGAGATACACACTCTGTCTAAAAAAAAAAAATGAAGAAGCAAAAGAGAGCTCTCACCATAGACAGCTTTTATCGAGACAGAGAAGGGTTGACCCCAGATCCTGAGGTTCCTTTAGACAAAACTTCAGAGGATGTTATTAAGGACCATCACTGGTCCCCTTTTCAAAAGGCCTTTCTGGAAGATTGCATACAGAATCTCAAAAGAGACCTGGAGGATAAATGGGAAAATAAACTGAAATCAGTGCAAGAAGCCCTCCAAAAGAGATATGATAAAGACACCAATTTATTGAAAAATTAAATTAGTGAAGTGGAAAAAGAGTGCAATGAACAAATTGGCCAGTTACAAAAGGAGCTTAAAAAGGTAACTGAAGAAAACAACACTTTAAAAATAAGAATTGAATAAATGCAAGTGAATGACTCAATAAGACTTCAAGAATCAGTCAAACAAAAACAAAACGATGAAAAATTAGAAGAAAATATGAAATATCTCCTAGGAAAAACAACTGACTTGAAAAATAGATCTAGGAGAGACAATCTAAGGATTATTAGACTTCCTGAAAGCCATGATGAAAAAAAGAATCTACACACTATATTCCAGGAAATCCTGAAAGAAAACTGCCCTGAGATTGTAGAATCAGAAGGCAAAATCACCATTGAAAGAATTCACCGATCACTTCCTGAAAGAGACCCCAAAATTAAAACCCCAAGGAATATAGTGGCTAAATTTCAGGACTATAGCACCAAGGAAAAGATTCTGCTAGCAGCTAGAAAGAAACAATTCAAATACCGAGGATCAATAATTAGAATCACACACGATCTGTCAGCCTCCACACTGAAGGATTGAAGGGCCTGGAATCAGATATTCAGAAAGGCAAAGGAACTTGGATTACAGCCAAGAATAACCTATCCAGCTAGAATGAGCATTATCCTCCAGGGAAGAAGATGGTCATTCAATGATATAGGTGAATCTCACCTATTTCTAATGAAAAGACCAGATCTGAACAAAAAATTCAACATCCAAACACAGAACTCAAGAGATGCATAAAAAGGTAAAAAAGGAAAGGACTCTTGAGAACTTTATTTTTACTAGGGGGATACTTAAATTTTGGGGGTATAATTAACTAGATATTACTTTGATAATATGAAAAAGAGAACTAGAGGGGGAAAGGTTGTCATACTGGGGAAAAGAGGGAAAAAGTGGTAAAATAAGATCTAAAAAAAGGAGGTAACAACAAGGTAAAATCTCTTGTTCAGCAGCAAGAGATACAAAAAGAAATTCCATTCCAAATAATGGATGATAGGATAAAATATTTGGGAATCTATCTGCCAAGGAAAAGTCAGAAACTATACAAACTAAACTACAAAACACTTTCCACACAAATAAAATCAGACCTAATCAATTGGAAAAACATTAAGTGCTCATGGGTAGGCAGAGCGAACATAATAAAAATTACAATACTACCCAAACTAATCTACTTATTTAGTGCTATACCAATCAAACTCCCAAGAAATTATTTTACAGATCTAGAATAAAATAGTTGCAAAGTTCATTTGGAAGAACAAAAGGTCAAGGATTTCAAGGGGATTAATTTTAAAAAAGGCAGATGAATGGCCTTGCTGTACCAGATCTAAAACTATATTATAAAGCAGCGGTCATCAAAACCGTTTGGTACTGGCTAAGAAATAGAGCAGTCAATCACTGGCACAGGATAGGTTATCAGGACAATCTAGGCAATAACCTTAACAATCTAGTGTTCAATAAACCCAAAGATCCCAGCTTTTGGGATAAATACTCACTATTTGGCAAAAACTGCTGGGAAAATTGGAAATTAGTGTGGAAGAAATTAGGGCTTGACCCATACCTAACACCACATACCAAGATAAAATCTAAATGGGTACATGATCTAGATATAAAGAGTGATTTTGTAAGCAAGTTAGAGGAACATAATATAGTTTATCTCTCAGACCTGTGGAGATGGAATAAATTTATGTCCAAAGAAGATCTGGAACTCCTAATTGAACACCAGATGGATAATTTTGATTATATTAAGTTAAAAAGTTTCTGTACAAATAAAACTAATGCAGACAAGATTAGGAGGGAAGCATCAAATTGGGAAATCATCTTTACATTTAAGGGTTCTGATAAAGGCCTCATTTCTAAAATATAAAGAGAATTGTCTCATATATATAAGAATTCAAGCCACTCTTCAATAGATAAGTGGTAAAGGGATATGAACAGACAATTTTCAGATGATGAAATTAAAACCATCTCTAGTCATATGAAAAGTTGCTCCAAATCACTATTGATCAGAGAAATGCAAATTAAGACAACTCTGAGGTACCACTACACACCTGTCAGATTGGCTAAAATGACAGGAAAAGATAATGATGAATGTTGGAGGAGATGTGGGAAAACTGGTACATTAATACATTGTTGGTGGAACTGTGAACGGATCCAACCATTCTGGAGAGCAATTTGGAACTATGCTCAAAAAGCTATCAAGCTGTGCATACCCTTTGACCCAGCAGTGTTTCTATTGGGCTTATATCCCAAAGAGATCTTCAAAGAAGGAAAGGGTCCCATAAAAATATTTGTGGCAGCCCTTTTTGTAGTGGCTACAAACTGGAAACTGAAGGGATGCCCATCAATTGGAGAGTGGCTGAATAAATTATGGTATATGAATGTTATGGAATATTATTGCTCTGTAAGAAACGACCAGCAGGACGATTTCACAGAGGCCTGGAGAGACTTGCATGAACTGATGCTGAGTGAAATGAGCAGAACCAGGAGATCACCATACACAGCAACAACAGTATTACATGATGATCAATTCTGATGGACATGGCTCTCTGCAACAAAGAATTGTCTCAAACCAGTTCCAATTGTTCACTGAAGAAAACCATATACACCCAGAGAGAGGGATATGAAATATGGACCACAATGTAACATTTTCATGATCTCTATTGATATTTGCTTGTATTGTGTTGCCTTTCTCTAATTTTTTTCTTGTAGATAAGATTTTTCTTGCATAACTTGTCAAGTATTTCAATATTATTAACATGTCGTGGACTTCCTGCCATCTAGGGGAAGGGAGGGGACTGGGGGTAAAATTTGTAATGGAAAGCTTTGTAAAAATCAATGCTGGGGAACTACCCATACATATGTTATACAAATAAAAAGCTTTAATAAAAAAAAAGAAGCTAGGTATCCAACGAAGTCTGAGCTGGTGCAAGACAGTCCATGCTCATTTCTACACTTAACAAGGTTAGCATACCTTTTGATCTTGAAGCTTGTGTATAGAATCCTATTAACCTGTTTTCCTGAAGAAGCTTGCACCGTGGACAGCTCCTGCCTGACCACTAGCATTTCCCATTTGAGAAGGGGAACAAGCTTAGTAATTGTGAGAAATGAATTGGCTAGTTTAAGTCAATAAACATTTATTGAGTGTTTATTATAAAAAAAATGATTGACCCCAGTTCCAAAGGGCTCATGATGAAAATTCTGTCTACCTTCACATAGGGAACTTGTGGACTCAGAGTGCAAATTGGACCATATGTTTTCTCTTTCTTTTTCTTGTTTTTTTTTTTCAAACATAGCTAAAATAGAAATTTGTTTTGCCTGATTCCATATTTATAATAGGTTTTGTAAATATGAGAACTTTCCCTCTTTCTTAACTTCTTTAAAAGTATTTGATTGATTGTGAGAAAACTGGGTTTGAGTGTATGAATAGATTAATGTATGAATAGATTCTTGCATAATTTCAAATTGTTTTCCAGAGCCACCATAGAGCCAACCAACCATGCATTAGTGTCTCCCTACAACCCCTCTAACATTAATTGTGCTACCTTTTATTAATTTTTCCAATTTGATAGATAAAATGAAATATAATTAGGTAATTTTAAAGAGTCAGGATAATAGTAAAAATAGTGGGAGGATCCTTAGAAGTCTTCATAGGCTATCCAATGTCCAAGCAAGCCTACAGTCATCCGTAGGTGATACTATATGTTTATGCATATGAAAGTCCCCAAAACTGCTAACTTTGCTCACCTTTAGAAATCCAGAAGGATAACTAAGAGAAAACTGACATTCAAGAAGCTGTTGTCCAAGAGCAGGGTATGGAAGAGTTCTACTCAGGCATCTACCTTCTCTCATTTGATTGACCAGGCCTATCAGTCAAGTAATTCTGGTTTATTCTAGTAGGAGACTAGTATTTTTGTAATAAGGATATTCTACAAGCATGGCATGAATTGTATAGAAAAATTAATAAAATACATATTTTTTTAAAAATGGTCTCATAAAAAAGCAAAACAATTAAATAAAAAATAATAAGATGAAGACATTATCTGAAAGTGCCTATAATATTTTGCATCTATAGCATTCCCTCATGTCCCTTTAAAAAATTAACATAAATCCATTTCTACCCCATTAAAAAGGAAAAAAATACACATTTTTTGTTATAAATATGCCTAATCAGGCAAAATCAATTCTTTCAATAGCTGTATATAATGCATATGAATATATTTGATTATAGACAAATATACATTTCTTTATCATTTTATACTCTAATGTGTTATAGCATGTGGTGTCATTTGGAATTAAGATCATTGTACTGATCATAATTCTTAGGGTTTTCAAAGTTTGTTTTTTATTATATAAATTATTCTTCTGATTCTGTTTATTATAATTCTTCATTAATTTGCAAAAATATTCAATTTTTTTTTTCATTTTAATTTATATTGGTGCCATAGCATATATTTTTCTCTTATTTTTGCTATCTTTGCTATGCATCAGTTCATATACATTTTTCTATGATTTTTTGAAATCATCTTTTTCTTCATTTCTTAAACACCATAGTACTCTGTTACATTTGTATGCCCAACTTGTTCAACCACTCCTTAATTGATGAGCATTCCCTTAGTTTCCACTATTTTGATGCCACTACAAAAGGACCTGCTATAAATATTTTGAATGTAAAGGACCCTTTCTTTTTCTTTGATCTTTTTTACGCATAGGTCTAGCAGTGGCATATCCTAGCACTTACTATTTAGTACCTTTTTATGTATAAGACCAATTATTTTCCAGATTGTTTGCACCCATTCACAAGGCCACTAATGGTCTGTGAACATACAATGTTTGAAAAGGTTAATTAGATATTGCCACAAGCTTTAGGAATACTCTAAGAATTAAGATTCACAATAACCTGGTGAAGCCTTTCTGTCAGTATAATGCTTAGTCTTGAATTTGCCTGATTCAAAATTGATTGCATTTCCAAAGATAGATAAACTAGAATTTAAAAGGGTCACAGAAGAATTCTTCACTGAGGACTATCCAATAAAGCTCTCTTCTGTCTAAATGTGACAGCACCTATCTTTCAAAGATGTATACTAACTACCACATGGAAGAAAATATTAAAGTGGTAAAAAACAATATTTATTAATTAAATTATTTCTAACTATCTCTTTAGATATTTATGAGTTCTTTACTTAACATTTATGAATTTGCTTTCTAAAATATTTTGATAATCATGCTTCAATATGAATGTTTTCCTTTGTAATCTTACATATTTTATTTTAAAAATTTAAAAATATTCAGAGAAAATGTCCATAGGCTTCACCAGGTTGCCAAAGAGGTCCATGATATAAAAAGATAAGAATTCCTGCTCAAAAGAGACAGCTAACAATATATCCAAAGCTAAATTTATTATCTCTTCCCCAAAATGAGTGCAACCATCTTCCAGCTATCCTGATTCACTACTAAGGTGTCATTCTCAGCTTGTCATTCTTTTTCACTTCCCATATTCAATCTATTGTTGAGTTCTGATGAGTCTGCCTTTGTAACATCTTTCATATAGGCTCCTTCTCTCCTCTGACATTGCTACCATCTTGGTGCAAGTCCCTATTCCTCACTTATTGTCTATTACAATAACCTGATATGTGATCTCCCAGTACTCTCTCTTCATTCTAATCCATCCTCCACTTAGCTATCAAATCAATCTTCTTAAAGTTCAGATTTGATATCATGCCACTATTCATCAGATTCTAAAGCCTCCCTATCACCTCTAGAATCAAATTATTTTAACAATATGTTTGCATTTTAAAGCTCTTCATAACCTACTTTTATAGGGTTTTTTAAATTTTTCTTCCAATTACATGTAAAGACAGTCTTTAGAATTCATTCTTTCTCAATAGTATTTTATTTTTCCAAATATATGTAAAGATAAATTTTCAACAGTGATTTTTGTAAGACTGTGTTCCACATTTTCCCCCCTCTTTCCTTTGCCTCCCCTTTCCCCAAGGGCAGCAATCTGAGATAGTTTAAATATGTACAATCCTTTTAAACATATTTCTACATTTGTCATGTTGTGCAATGAAGATCAGACCAAAAGGTAAAAAAACCACAAGAAAGGAAAAGCAAAAACAAACAAACAAATAAGCAAAAAGTGAAAATGCTACACTTGGATCCATATTCAGTCTCCAAATGTGTATGGCATTTTCCATCCAAGTCTATTGGAATTGCCTTAAATCACCACAATGTTTAGCATTCATTTTTACAAGATAAAGCTCACCCATACATTCTCATTTTGTCTGGGATCTCCTATCTACAGCAGGTTTATCCAAAATTCTGGGGCCTTTCTCTAGATCCTTGTGTTGTTGAAAAGAACTGAGTCATTCACAGTTCATCACCACACAATGTTGCTGATATTCTATACAATGATTTCTGATTCTGCTCATTTCACTTTGCGTCAATTCATACATGGTTTTCAAGGTTTTTCTGAAATCTGCCTGTTCATCATTTCTTATTGCACAACATTATTCCATTTCATTTACCCTGCACAGCTTGTTCAGCAGTTATCCAACTGATGGGCATATCCTCAATTTCCAGTATTGTGCCACCACAAAAATAGCTGCTATAAATATTTTTGTACATGTAGGTCCTTTTCCCTTTGTTTGATTTCTTTGGGATACAGACCTAGTAATGGTATTGCTGAATCAAAGAGTGTACACAGTCTGGTGGCCCTTTGGGAATAGTTCCAAATTGTTCTCCATACTTCTCCAGCTTGTTTTACATATGAGGAAACTGAGGCAAACAGAGTTAAGTGACTTGTTTTGGATCACATAGCTAATCAGTGACTGAAGTCAGATTTGAACTCAAGAAGAAGATGCCAACACTCTATTCATTATTCCACCTAGTTGCTCTGGTAATGTAACATGGCTCAGACTTCACTCACACAAGACTCTGGACCCATATGGATTGAGTGTGATCTTGAATGCTGACTAAAAAGTACCATGTTCTCTTTGGCTCATTACCCCAATTGGAATTTTCTAGGGAAAAAAATTCCAAAAATGATTCATGGTTTCTAGAAAAGAATATGCTGAGTCTCTGAGTCCCAGATTCAAGAAATCACAGGCTTTTATAAACATATATAGGAAACACAAGATACTCAAAGACCTCAACTGAGCCCATAAGCAGAAACTAAAAATACATAAAACACTGAATAATTCTTTTGGAAGGAACTAATTCTGGGGTTACAGTTAGGGTAACTCTTTGACATGTTAGTAAATTTCTTTCTAACAGAGTTCCATACAATCTTCACCCCAAAGATTCATTACTTTGTCATTTAGATCCCCCCAAAGTAATCATGTTTGAGAATTGAGAAACAAGCAGCATTTCAACATACTGTAGAGCCCCATTTTTTATGGAAGGTTAGAATTCAGGAATACTTTCTATTAACTTTTTCTTTTAGCTAAATACACATCTGCTTTTGTCATGTGTTTCTGAAGGAATTTAACATTACTCCTGCTATTGCCGTCCATTAGACTGGGAAAGTCCATCAGTAGGTATCTGTTTTTTCACCTGAACTAAGAAATGGAAATAGAAATGCAGAAGATGGCCAAGACTCAAGGTCCAAGATCTTCCTTCACAAATCACCTGGATATGCACAGCCAGTCTCAATAAGAGCAGCCCCAATCGCTGAAAATCAATTATGAGTTATTTTCATTCTCTTGGTCATGCACTAGTAGGCATTTCCATATTCTATATGGAAAGAAATATATTTACACATTGATATATTAAATGAGATAAAATACGTTTTTTTCACACTGATTGAAAGAACTTCCCTGATCAATCCTTCATTACAGTATTACATTGCAATCTATTTGTACTGATTATGAGTCTCTCCATTTCCCTTTGGTTGAACAGTGTTCTCATGTTCAATAGACTGAAGTTCCCACCCTGCAGATTGAAATGTGATATATTTAATTCCTATGGGGTCAAATTCTGTAGATAGTCTCTCTTCCCTTGGGACCTCGATAGCTTGACTATTGAGTTAGAAGGGAATGATTTCTGTAATAACCAGTCCTACTCCCTATCTAGACAGATGTTCCTATCAGATGGAGCAGTATTGTAATTTTTCTCTAACTACAATGAACTACCAGAATTCAACTTCTTTTTTATCCAAGTTTTGACCCAGATCTTCCCCATATGGATCACTATTTGATGCCAGCTATCCATCTGCAAGGGGCAGATGGATCCTTCTCAGGGATTAATCCCTCAACTTTTCTATTCGCCTATCCTGTTTAATGAGGGAATCCCTCTTAGTTGTGAGGTTGTGGTGGTTGCCTTTTATGGATCTCAGTCTGTAATGATTTTGTGGTAGATTATATAGTTTCATGAAATTGTTATGCAATAGCTCTTCAGTGGTCTTCTAAATGGTATTTTTCTGGGACATTAAGATTTCATAACTGGACTCTATCAGTAGGTTGAAGTTCCTGAGAGTGAACTCAAATGTTATTAGCCTTACTTATTTATCTACTTGTTCTTTAAAAAAAAAAAAAGTTGTACTGATACCTTCTGTTTCTTTCTATCCCCCTTACCTCTCCTTCCAAAGAGACATTAGCTATGATAAATAACAATTTTAGAAAATTGATCAATACATAGAAAAAGTCCAAAAATATAGGCAATATGGATCTCCCATCTCTATGGAGGAGTGGGTTTGGGATGTCCTTCTTGTCTGTGGTAACAAAATTAAGGTGAAGTTTTTCAGTTTAAAATAGTCAAAATATTTTATTTTATCTTTTGCAATTGCTGCTATCTATTATTTGGTTAAAGATATATCTCCTTCACATACATATAAGAAGTATATTATCTGTTTTGCTTCTAATTTTTTAAGCCACGATCTTTAATATTAAGGTTGTGGGGGGCAGCTAGGTGGTTTAGTGGATAGAGCACCAGCCCTGAAGTTAGGAAGACGAGTTCAAATCTAGTCTCAGACACTTAAAACTTCCTAGCTGTGTGACCCTGGGCTAGTCACTTAACCCCAATTGCCTAAATAAATATATATTAATATAATATGTACATATAATATATGCATACACAATATATACATGTATACATATAATAATATATACATATATTACATATACATACATATACATATATATCCATTTAGACTGTATCTCGGAATACAAAGGTCAAAGGTGATGGTCTAACTAAGCCTAATTTCTGACAGACTACTTTCCAGTTTTCCCGGGAGCTATTTATCAAATAGAAGTTTTTCCCCTTGGTAATTTATGTTTTCTATTTTATAAGCGTTGAGCCACTAAGTTCTACTTTTTTTCTCATTCTTCTTTGTCTAGTCTATTCCAGTGATCTATTTATTAAAAAATAATACCAAGTGATTTTGATGTCCCTGATCTTCTGAGCAAAGGTCATAACTTGAGGGAACCTCAGATCTTCTCTCAGCTGAATGGCATACTTGTAAGTCACTAAATCTTTGCTCTCCTTGGAGATTGTGAGGGACAGGTAAATAAGCAATCATAGAACTCCCTGAAACATCAGTATATAGGAAATAAAATCAGGGCAATTGTGTGCATATTTATCTCATTTGATTATCACAATTCTGTGAAACAGGTGTTACTACTATTTTTATAGATGAAGAAACTGAGACTGAGTGCAGTTGTGACTTATCCATGATCAAATAGTCAATAAATTTCATTCAAATTCAGTGCTATAGCATTATGTTATAGTGTGAAGAGTTTTAAATTTCTAATATGGAAAATATCAATAACCAACTTAAGAAATAATTCACATGAAGAAGAACTTTTGGGGAAGGGTCCTTAATGATTTTTTAAAGTATAAGAAGTCACACATGTGCAAAAAATGTTTATAGCAGCCCTTTTTTGTAGTGTCAAGGAACTGGAAATTGTGTGGAAGCCTATCAGTTGGAGAATGACTGAATAAGTTATGGCATATGAATGGTATGGAATATTATTGTTCTATAAAAAATGATCAGCAGGATGACTTCAGAAAGACCTGAAGAGACTTACATAAATTAATGCTAAGTGAAGTGAGTAGAACCAAGAGAAAATTATACACAGCAACAACAATATTATGCAATGATCAATTCTGATGAATGTGGCTCTTTTCAACAATGAGGTGATTCAGGCCATTTTCAATGGTCTTGTGATAGAGGGAGCCATCTGCACCCAAATAGAGGACTGTGGAGACTGAGTGTGGATCACATTATATTTTCCTTTTTTGTTGTTGTTTGCTTACATTTTGTTTTCTTTCTCATTTTTTCCTTTTTGATCTGATTTTTCTTGTGTAACATGATGGTTGTGGAAATTATATAGATGAATTGCACAAGCTTAACATATTATTTACCATCTGAGGGTGGGGGTAAGGGAGGGAGAAAAAATTATGGAACATAGGGTTTTGTAAAGGGTGAATGTTTAATACATCTGCACATATATTTTGAAAATAAAAAGTTTAAAAAATAAAAAAGTATAAGGGGTCCTTAGAGCAAAAGTTTGAAAAGTGCTGCATTCTACCATACTGTCCTTCAGAACTATTCATGACAGATGAAGTGGTACTTCATTGCTAGGATGTTATTTGGGTTCTTCTACTCCTCCAGAGACAACTTCTATGCACACCAATATCCAAACTGCTTCTGCAATGATCGTACATTATACAATTTCCTAATTGCTTGAGTCAACCTACTGTGGTTCATGTTTTGGTCACAGATATCTGTTCTAGTCTCTCCAACCTTGGCACAAATGTGAAAACTTTAATTTCTTCCTTGTAGGAGGTTCAGTAGTTAGGAACTTCACATACAAATGTACTCTGTTCTCTCAGTGCTATAAAATTGGCTGTCCAGCATCTGTAAACATTTGAGTACTATGATCTTAGGATATGTATCTTCAAGGTATTTATCATGTCAAGGGAAAATTCCCCAAGCTTTCTGGTAATTTCCAACATCTTTCTGTATCAGTTCCCTGAATCTTATCTATAGTATACTGTAGCTAGGCTCAAAAGTTTCCTTTCCAGGAAAGTGGACACATCCCTCTGAAAATAATTGTAATTGTCCATAATGGGTTCCCTCTGGCTGTACAGCTTGATTGACAGCCTGGTCCACAGTCTGAGTCCATGCCTTTGTTGACGACAGATTGTTGCCTGGAGGAAAGTGTCACAAATCAACTGTCACCTTACATCTTCCATAATCCATCCTTGTCTATGATGTACCTCCATTTGTTTAACAATTCTTTGCCAGAAATAGGAGTTTTAGTAACTAATTTCCAAGTACTCTCCTTTCTGGGTATCTCTTGAGGATATGAGATAGTTCTGCATTATTGGAAAGCTCATACATTGAAGTAGCTACATTGTGTTCTTTTCAATCCATTCTTTCATATGTTATATTTTTCACTAAGGGTGCACGGCAGTATGAAAAGTCCTTTCAATGATGCCTTCATCATAACCCCTAATGAGAGTCTATGTCAGGGGTTCTTAACTTTTTTGGGTATTATTGGACCTCTTTGGCAATTTGTGGAATTTGATGGACTCCCTCTCAGAATTTTCCCCAAAAACAATCATAATGGAAGTAAATACTACATTATAGTTAAATGTTAATAAAAATAAAGATCCATTTTTTTCATCCAAGTCCCAGGTTAAGCGTCCCTGTTCCATATCCCTCATTGTGTACCAGTCCTTCCATAACTAAATAGTCATGATGGACACTAATACAATTGCACAGTATTCCCAGTATCATGTGCTTTTTAGAGATGTTTTCAGGGTTTGTAATAACCATGGTAGTCATGATGACCTACTAGTAGAATGCCAATACATATTCTAGACTCCTTCTCATTCATCAACTTCAATGAATTTCTAAAATATTTAAGTCATAGCTCTCAAAACCACAGATCTTCACTCACACAGAATGGTTTGACTTTGAGGTATTCTCAGAAATAATAATCTTTGGCTTTTACTTCAACAGAGAAATCTCCCTCTGGAAACATGCAAATTTTGATTGTTTGTCTCATAAACTCTACAACCCTGAAAGTACAAGCTCCCAGAACATAGAACAATTAGGTCATAGGACAATTGTCAGAGGAAAATTTTGGTAAGTAATAGAGAAAGAAAGCAAAGAGATTCCTATCCAAGACTACTTAATAGGAGAATAGTCTTCCTCCTTATGAGTATAATTTCTTTCCCCCACTACTATAATCATGACAATCAAAAAACTCATAGGACTATCAGGTAAAATCCAAGTAGCATGTACTTTCCAGGGCATTTCCGGAGTCTCTGTCTCCCTATCACTTCAGTCTTTTCTGGGATCTTTAATCAACTGGCACTGGCATCTACTGCTTTTATCCCATATCCTATTCATTGCTACCAACTGTTTAATGTCCTCCTGCCATCATTTAGGATAGCACTACAGTTCATATCTGGTTCAACTGTCACTCAACAAGCAGTAATTGCCTTTACCTGTTGCTCTTTCAGGTCCTCTTCCACCCAGCATATCTGGAAGAAGAGGAAATCAAGTATTTGTAAAACTACTCAGCTACTCTCAGATTAATCTTTTTATCTACTTCATGATGATGATGATGATGACTATGATAATTATGATGATAAAGGAGGAAGAAGAGGAGAATCAATGAGAGTTTATTAAATACTGACTGTGCAAAGTATTATGATAATAATAACACACATATTTTTATATGTTAATAGTACCTTGAAGTTTTGATGCAACATAGCTTTTCTCATTTAGCCTTACAACAACCCAATGGATAAGCTACGGATTATTATCTGTTTTTTTATATAAAAGAAGAGGGTTGTCAGCAGCATTTCTATTGGGCTTATATCCCAAAGAAATCATAAAGGAGAGAAAGGGCCCCACATGTGCAAGAATGTTTGTGGCAGCCCTTTTTGTGGTGGCTAGAAACTGGAAACTGAATGGATGCCCTTCAATTGGAGAATGGCTGAACGAATTATGGTGTATGAATATTATGAAATATTGTTGTTCTGTGAGAAACGACCAGCAGGACAATTTCAGAGGGGCTTGGAGAGGCTTGCATGAATTGATGCTGAGTGAAAAGAGCAGAACCAGGAGATCATTGTGCACGGCAACAACAATACTATATGACGATCAATTCTGATGGACATGGCTCTCTTCAACAATGAAATGTTTCAAACCACTTCCAATTATTCAGTGAAGAAAGCCAT
>JAJPUD010003856.1:177224-209107 GCA_023553655.1 Myrmecobius fasciatus | reverse complement strand
CATTGTGTTTCCTTTATCTGATATGTCTTCTGTGTAAATATGATTTTTCTTGCACAACAATGATAAGTTTGGAAATATATATACATATATTCCATTTGGCAAATATTTTAACATAATTAAAACATAGTGGATATCCTGCCATCTAGGGGAGGGGTGGGGAGTTGGGGGGAAAAATCTGTAACAAAAAGCTATGTAAGGGTTAATGTTGAAGAATTACCCATACATATGTTTTGCAAATAAAATAAAATTTAAAAAAAGAAGAAGGTTGTGCAAAATGATCTTTAATGCTCCTTCCAGGTTTATAGACTGTGATCCTATGATCCATCTCTCAATATACAAATGATCTTTCCCTGAAGGACTTGACTACTAAAGAAATCAATAATTGTAAAAGTATCCTAGCCATAAGCATGACTATATTCTTCAGTAACTTGTCAATGTATGTGCATCCCAGCTACCAGTTTTAAAAGTATAAAAATAGTTTGGATGTACTTCAGATATGACCATGAATATTCCTTTCTCTAGCAAAAGTTGTACCTCATTAGTCAGTATTTGTTCTTCATGCTAATGGTTAGAGTATATTCACACTGATAGATAGGATAAGCTCCTACTGATAGCTATGGTATATATAGTTAGTAGAAGTCTAACAGGACTTCTAACTAATTAGAAGTGTGTTCATGTTGATGGACAAGGTGTGACTATGCTGATGCCAAGAATCACTGACATTGATGGCTGGAGCACTCATACATTAGGATGGAATGTGTCTACACTGATGGCAAGGAATATTTCTACTGATCGTTTGTACTGATAGATACTGGTAGATTGCACTGACAGTACAATCATACTACAAGAAAGGATGTTATTGCACTGATATCCAGGATGTATTCCTACAGAGAAATGGTTTTGCCTGCACTGATGACCAAAGTATGTTCATGCAGATGGCTGGAGTACATTCTGATAGTTGGGAGGTACTTGCACTAAATTCCAGAGGTACCAAAGGTGGTGGTCAGAGTGAATCCACATTAATGGTCAAAGCATGCTAATGCTCAGATGATGTACATCCAAGAATTTTATTTCTTATCCCTTTTTTCCTCTTTGTTTGATTAAAGTTGCATATGCTCCAGGAGCCAAGATGGCAGAACAAGCAGTAAATTGCCATAACTCTTTGAAATAACCACAAAATAGTACTCCAAAGAAATGCTGGAATAGAAGAACCTGAAAAAAGGTGGAGTGAAATAATCTTTGAGCTCAAGAATCTTGGGAGATTGGCAAAAAAAATCTCACTTGGGTAAACGGGGAACACCATGTAGGACAGGATACATCCCAACAAGCTAGCAGAAAGCCCCACCTCAGCAAAACAGAGTAGATCCTGAGACCCACTGCAGAGAAGAAGGCAAATCCTAATAATCCCAATACCAGGATCCTCTACATGCCTTAGTATACTCAAGGGAACAGGCAGACTCCAGCTCAGAATAGCCACTTGCCACAGGCAAAGTGGCAATCTCCAGTGACCAGACTTCACATATCTCAGTGTAGCACCTAAGCAAACATATAAATGCCAACTCTAGGGGTGTCTAAGCAAATAGGCAGCAACCAACACTAGCCCTTGCCATGGTGCTTCAGCATAACTCTAGGTAATTAGGAATCTGCCAGCAACCAGATCACCAAGTACTTCAGTGTAGCCCTGGGGATATGTAGAAACACCCTACTGTCTCAGCACATGACAGACACCACCATTAGGATCCCAACTCAGCAGCTGGTAAACTGCTAGATCCCTAGGGTCTCCCATTGTGTCAGCTATCCTGACTCTGTCTCACCCCCTCAGAGGAACATGAGTCAGAAGGGACTCAAGTGAGTAATATCAGGCAGCATTAGCTACACAGAAAGGTCCTGCAACCTCTGGCACAAGAAACCCCAGGCAATGTCCCTTCCATCCTGGATGCAGAGCTCAAATTTAAAGAAAAGGAAAAGGACCAAAAATGAAGAACAACAACAAAAATCTGACCATAGAAAGTTATTATGGTGAAAGGGAAGATCAAGATACAAACTTAGAAAAGGACAATAATGTCAAAACAACCATGGGCAAAACTCCAAAGAAAAATGGGAAGTGGTCTTAAGCTCACAAAGAACTCATGGAAGAACTAAAAAATTAGCTTAAAAATCATAAGGGAAATGGAGGGAAAATGAGAGTGACGCAACAGAATTATGAAAAAAAAAGAGTTAATACCTTGGAAAAAGAAAATAGCTGCTTAAAAAGTAGAACTGGCCAACTGTAAAAGGAGATACAAAAATCCACTGAAGAAAACAACTCCTTAAAAAGTACAATTGGACAAATATAAAAGAAAGTACAAAAGCTAATTGAAGAAAACAATATGTTAAAAGTTTGAATTGGATGAGTGAAAGCTAATGACTGAAGTGGGCAAGTGAAAGCTAATGACTCTCTGAGGCAACAAGAATCAATTAAACAAATTCAAAAGAGTGAAAAATAGAAGAAAATGTAAAATACTTCATAGGAAAAACAACTGACCTGTAAAATAGATCCAGGAGAGACAATATCAGAATAATTGGAGAACCTGAAAGCCTTAATGAAAAGGAGAACCTGGAAAGTATCTTTCAGAATATTATCAAAGAAAACTGCCCTGATACCCTGGAACCAAAAGACAAAATAGACATTGAAAGCATCCAGCCATCACCTAAGAAAAGAGATCTCCTAGGAACATAATAGATAAATTACAGAATTATCAAGTCAAGGAAAATATACTACAAGTGGCCAGAAAGAAACATTACAAATATCAAGAAACCACAATCAGGATTACAAAGGACTTGGGAGTTGCAAAATTAGAAGATTAGAGGCCATGGAATATGATATTCTAGAAGGCAAAAGAGCTACTACCACAACTAAGAATTACTTGCTCGACAAAATTAAGCATTATGCATCAAGGGGCAAAAAAAGTCATTTGATGAAATAGAAGGATTTCAAGTTTTCATAAAGAGAAAAACAGAATTAAATGAAAATTTTGATCTTCAATATCAAGACTTAAGAAAATCATAAATAGGTCTTTTTTTCAAAACAAAAGGGATTCAATGGCACTAAATTGTTTACTTTCCTACAAGGAAAAGTGATTCTTGTAATACTTAAAAATTGTATAATAGTATAGCTAAAAGGTATATAAATAGGCAGAGGTTACAGGTATCAGGTGAATTTGAGGGAAAGACATAGAAAGAAATTAAGAGGTGAGAAAGAGAAGTGCACTGGGAGCAGAAGAAAAGGAAAGGTAGAATAGAGTAAATTATTTCATATGAAGAGTCACAAAACACCTATTACAGTAGTGGAAAGGAAGGTAAAAGAGTTGATGATGGGTATCACTTGAACCTTACTCTCATCAGTATTGACTCAGAGGGAATAATATAGACAATCAATTGAATATAGAAATCTATTTTACTTGGCAGGGAAGTAGGACAGAAAGAAGGCCTGGTAAGGAAATGTGGTAGACAGAAACAAAATACTGGTGAGAAGGGAAAGGGTGAAAGGAGAGAGATAACTAATAAGGTGAGAAATAGGATGGAGGGAAATATACAATTAGTAACCATAACTGAATGTAAATGGGATGAACTCTCCCATAAACTGGAAGATAGCAGAGTGGAACCAAAAACCAGAATCCTAGAATATGTTGTTTATAAATAACACTTAAAGCAGGTGGACACACAGAAGAAAGGTAAAGACTGGAATAGAAGTTATTATGCTTCAGATGAAGTAAAAAGAGCAGGCATAGCAATCCTAATCTCAGACAAAGCAAAGGTAAAAATAGACCTATTTAAAAGTGATAAAGATAAAGATAAAATGGGGTGAATCATATGACATGAAGAGGCAAAAAACCTATTACTGTTGAAGGAAAGAAGGGAAGGGGACAAACATTGTTTGACCCTTAATCTTATAGGATTTGACTCAAAGAGGGAATGACATACATATGTAGTTTGGCATAGAAATTTATCTCACCCTATAGGGAAGGAGAAGGAGAAACAGGAAAGGAAAGGGGGAAGCTAATAAAAAAAGAACAGAAGTAGAAGGGAAATGAATAAAAAAGGTAGGGGAAGGGAAGAATTGTATAAAGGGAGGGTAGATTGAGGGAGGTGGTGGTCAGAAGTAAAACACTGGTGAGGAGGGAAAGGGTGAAAGGAAAGAGAAAATAACCTGGGAAAAATAGGATGGTGGGAAATACAATTAGTTATCTTAACTGTGAATGTGAATGGGATGAACTCTCCCATAAAACAGAAGCAGATAGCAGAATGGATTAAAAGTTGGATCTAATTAAAAGAGATAAGGAAGGAAACTACAACTTGCTAAAAGGTACCACAGATAAAGAAGCAATATCAATACTAAAATAGGTGATGCAGCATCCAAAATTTTTTGTCTTTCTAATTTTATTTTCACTTTAATAGTATTTTTTACAAATACATACAAAGATAGTTTTCAACAGTCACTTTTGCAATACCTTGCATTCCATTTTTTTCTCCCTCCCTCCCTCCCTCTTTTCCCCCTTCCCAAGATAGCAAACAACACAATATAGGTTAAATATGTGCAATTCTTCTAAATATACTTACATATTCATTGTTTTGCCGTGCAAGAAAAATGGAATCCAAAGGGGAAAAAACCTTGAGAAAGAAAACAAACAAACAAAAAACAACAACAAAAAGATAAAAATATTATGCTTTGATCCACATTCAATATCCATAATTCTCTCGCTGAATGTGGATGGCTTTTTCCATCTCAAATCTATTGGAATTGCCTTGAATCACTTCATTGTTGAAAAGAGCCACATCCATCTGAATTGATCTTGTTGCTGTGTATAATGTTCTCTTGGTTCTACTCACTTCACTTAGCATCAGTTCATGTAAGTCTCTTTAGGTATTTCTGAATTCATCCTGCTGATCTTTTTTTATAGAACAATAATATTCCATGCCATTCATCTGCCATAACTTATCCAGTCATTCTTCAACTGATAGGCAGCCACACAATTTCCAGCTCCTTGCCACTACAAAAAGAGCTGCTACAAACATTTTTTGCACATGTGGATCCTTTCCCCTCTTTTAGCATCTAAATCCTTAAAGAAGAAATGAAGTAAATTATAGGAAGAAAACAAAAAAAAAAAACTTTACTAGTGGAGTACCTTAACTGTCCCCTCAGAACTCAATAAATACAATGAAAAATTCAGCAAGAAGGAAACTAAGAAGGTAAATAGACTATTAGAACAATTAGATATGACAGACCTTTGGAGAAAATGGAATGGTAACAGCAACACATGATACAACAAAATGACCCTGTATTAACCTCCAAATTAAATGTAGAAAAGCAGAAATGTTAGCTGTATTCTTTTCATATCACAATACAATAAAAATTACATTAGAAAATAGATTAAAAATTAATTGGAAACTAAATAACCTAATCCTAAAGACTAAGTGGGTCAAAGAACAAATCACATCAACAATAATTTCATTAAAGGGAATGACAACAATGAGACAACATGGGGTGCACTTCTTAGGGGAAAACTTAGTTCTCTAAATTTTTATATAAACAAAATGGAAAAAAGGGACATGTAACCAAACAAATTTTCTAGTTTTTGAGTTTCTTTTTCTAAAGAACAAGTTTAAAAACCCCTAATTGAGCACCAAATTGGAAATCTTGAAAACCAAAGTGTGATTAATAAAATTAAAAGTTAAAAAAATTGGTGAGCTAATAAATAAATATAAATTAAAATGTTTTATGAAAAGACAAATAAGATAAATAAGCCATTGGTTAATTTGATTTTAAAAAAAAGAAGAAAACCAAATATCTAGTATCAAAAATGAAAAAAGGTGAAATCTCCACCAATGAAGAAGAAATTAAAGCCATCATTAGGAAATATTTTGCTCAATTATATGTCATAAAAATCTGACAATCTGAGCAACATCAATATATATTTATAAAAATATAAATTGCCTTGATTAACAAATCAGAAAATAGAATACCTAAATAATCCCATCTTCAAATAAGAAATTGCACAAGTTATTAATGAATTCCCTAGGGAAAAAAATCGAAGGGAAAAAAATTCCCAGAGCCAGATGGGTTCATGAGTGAATTCTACCCAACTTTTAAAGGACAATTCCAATACTATATAAATTATTTGGACAAATAGAGTGCTACCAAACTCCTTCTATACACAAATGTGTTGCTGATACTTAAACCAGGAAAAGCTAAAACAGAGAAAGAAAATTATAAACCAATTTCCCTAATGAATATCAATGCAAAAAAATTGAACAACATACTAGCAATATGACTATAGCAACATATTGCAAGCATTCTACACTATGACCATGTGGGACTTCTACCAGAAATGCAGGGTTGGTTCAGTATTAGGAAAATTATCAGCATAATTGCTAGTATCATAACCAACAGAAATCATATGATTATCTCAACAGATGTGAAAAACCTTTTGACAAAACATAATATCTATTCCTATTAAAAACAGTATAGAGCACAGGAATAAAAGGAGCATTTATTAAAATGATAATCAATATTTATCTAAAATCATCTGAAAGGATTGTCTGTAATGGGGATAGCTGGAAGCCTTTCCAGGAAGATCAGGGGTGAAGGAAGGATGCCCATCATCACCATTTTTATTTAATACAGTACTAGAAATGTTAGCTTTAAGAATAAGAGAAGAAAAAATTGAAGGAATTAAAATAGACAATGAGGAATCAAAACTATCATTCTTTGAAGGTGATATAATGGTATACTTAGAGAACCCTAGAGAATCATCTAAAAACCTACTTGAAATAATTCAGAACTTTAGCAAAGTTGCAGGACATAAAATAAGTTCATATAAATCATCAGTATTTCTTTATAAGACCTATAAAGCCCAGCAGCAAGAGATAGAAAGGGAAATTTTATTTAAAATAACTGTAAACAATATAAAATTCTTGCAAATATACATACTAAGACAAACCCAAGAGCTATACGAACACAATTACAAAACACTTGTCATACAAATAGTCAAGTATAAAAAAATTAGAAAAATACCAATTGCTCATGTGTAGGACAAGTCAATATAATAAAAATGACAATTCTATCTAAACTAATTTAGTTATTCAGTCTTATACCAATAAAAATGTTGATAAAATGCATCTGAAAAAACAAAAGGTCAAGAATATCAAGGGAATAAATGGGGGGAAAGCAAAGGAAGGTGACCTAGCAATACCAAATCTCAAACTATGTAATAAAGTAGTAATCATTAAAATTATATGTTATTGGCTAAGAAACATAATTGTGGATCAGTGGAATGGATTAGGCACACAAGACAAAGTAGTCAAGAACTAAAGCAACTTAGTGTTCGATAAACCCAAAGACCCCAGCTTTTGGGATAAGAACTTGTTATCTGACAATATCTGCTGGGAAAACTGGAAAATAATAGGGTACAAACTAGGTATAGATTAATATCTTACAACATATACCAAAGTCAAAATGGGTAGATGATCTAGACATAAAGGGTGACACCATAAGCAAATTAGAAGAGGAAAGAATAGTCTATTTATCAGATCTATGGGGAGAGAAAGAATTCATTTCCAAATACACGATAGCAAGCATTATGAAATGTAAGATAAATAAATTTGTATACTAAATTTAAAAGCTTTTGTACAGACAAAACCAATGCAATCGAGATTAGAAGGAAAACAGAAAAGTGGGAAACAATCTTTACAGCATGTGTCTCTAATAAAGGTCTCATTTCTCAAATAAATAGAGAACTGAGGCAAAGGTATAAGAATACATGACATTCCCCAAATGATAAGTGGTTAAACGATATGACCAAGAAGTTTTCAGATGAAATAAAAGTCATCTATAGGCATACGAATAAATGCTCTAAATCACTTTTGATTAGAGAAATGCAAATTAAAACAACTCCTTTAAGGTACTACCTTCATATCTATCAGATTGGCTAATATGACAAAAAATTAAAATGATAAATATTGATAAAGGATGTGGGAAAATTGGGACAGTAATGGTAGAGTTGTGAACTAATCCGACCATTCTGGACAGCAATTTGGAACAGTGCATACCCTTTGATCCAATCATACCACTACTAGGTTTGTATCCCAGAGAAATAATAAAAAGGAAAAAGGACCTACATGTACAAAAATACTTATAGCAGTTCTTTTTGTGTTGGCAAAATATTGGAAAGTGAGGAGATACTCATCAATTGGGGAATTATTAAACAAGTTGTTGCATATAAATGTAATAAAATAATATTGTGCTATAAGAAATGATGAACAGTTTTCTTTTTTATTAAAGCTTTTATTTGCAAAACATATGCATAGGTAATTTTTCAACATTGACCCTTGCAAAGCTTTCTGTTCCAATTTTTTTCTCTCCTTCTCCCCACATCCTCCCCTAGATGGCAGGAAGTCTAATACATGTTAATTATGTTAAAATATTTGACAGATCGAATATAGTGTATATATTTATACAGTTATCTTTCTGTACAGGAAAAAAAACCTGAGAAGGAAAACATAATGCAAGCAAACATCAATAGAGAGCATGAAAATGTCACTCAAGTCCTACCCCTAGGTGTATATGGCTTTCTTCATCACTAAACAATTGGAACTGATTTGAAACATCTCATTATTGAAGAGAACCATCCATCAAAATTGATCATCACATAGTCTTATTGTTGCTGTGTACAATGATCTCCTGGTTATGCTCATTTCACTTAGCATCAGTTCATGCAAGTCTCTCCAGGCCTCTCTGAAATCATCCTGCTGGTCATTTCCTCCAGAACAATAATATTTCATGACATTCATATACCATAGTTTATTCAGTCATTCTCCAATCGATGGGCATCCATTCAATTTCTAGTTTCTAGCCACTACAAAAAGGGCTGCCACAAACATTTTTGCACATGTGGGTCCCTTTTCTTCCTTTAAGATCTCTTTGGGATATAAGCCCAATAAAAACACTGCTGGGTCAAAGGGTATGGAATAGACAGTTTTCAGAAAAACTTTTGGTTTATCAAGGGAACTAGTGAAATTTGTTCCTTAGGGTAGAGGTGGTTTAACAGGAGTCTCAGAAGTTCTCCTTCCAACAGTTTCCTCCTCCTTATATCTTTTCCTTCTTCTTTTCTCATCTCCCAATTTTACTCTACTCCTACACTTTAGATAGAAAAATCCAGAGACTCAAAATTAAAGATGAAGATGTAGGAAACTGATCCCTCCAAATGAGATGGTTAGAAGTAAGGGGACAGCTAGGCCTGGAATCAGGAAGATTTATCTTTCCTGAGTTCAAAACACTTTGTCTAAGTCTGGGAAAATCATTTAACCCTGTTTGCCTCAGTTTCCTCACCTGTAAAAAGAGTTGGAGGAGGACATAATGAATCAGTCTAGTGTTTTTGCCAAGAAAACCCTAAATGAGATCACAAAGATTCAGACATGACTGAAACAACTGAACAACAATAACAGAGAAAGGGTAATGGGCATTCACATCAAGGCCTTGTGGAATGCTATCAAGGAAAGAGTCTTAATATTCTCTTCAACTTCCCACACTGGGGGAGGGGAGAATATTATTGGTAACTCAACTCATTCCTCTCCCATCTGGGAGTTTAGTCCTGGCCCTATGAGGCTTTCCCAACAGTGGGTCCTACCATCTGTCAGAGCCACCCACATGACCTCTGACATTTGAGCTCTCCCTGCTGTCCCTAACCATGTGAAAGGTTCCATAGAGGTTTAGATTTGGGAGTCTGTCTTGTTCCAAGCTTCCTTGAGAAAAATTGACTTGTCCATAGTTGCTTTATGGCTGGTTCTGAGACTCCCCTTCCTTGGGAACAGGAGTTCTGAGCCCCAGGGAGCTTAGATCCAGGGAGAAGCCTTTAAGCCCCCTACAAGTCAGACTTCATGTGGTTAAAGACTCCTGTGACTCCACTCACTGAGGGAGGAAAGACCCTAGTATAATTCCTCCCTAACTCATTACAAAGACTCTCAGAGGTACCTGTTCTTTAAAGATACCAGTAGATGTGCAGTATTTAAGGATAACTATTTAGGTTTGCCTAAAACATTCCTCCATCCTAACTCTTTCCCTACCATATTCTTTCAATATCTCTATCCTACTCTCACCCTATATTATAATACTTCACTCACACTTTCTCTACTATCTCCCTCCCTGTTCTTTTCTCTCCCTATTCACAATGTTTCCTTCACACTGTCTCCCTGTGCCATCCTGATAATATGAGTGTGACTTAGTGGGACCTATATCAGTAACAGAGTCTTTCTTTACCCTCCTATCTTTCAGTCGCTTCTCATATTCTTTCTGCTTCTTACCTCTACTCTCCTTTCCTGCCTCCCACCTCCTATTTTCAGCCCCATGTCTGTTGTCTCCTTCTCTCCGCTTTGCCTCCAGACTCCAGTCATTTTCTCCTTTCTTCTCCTTGACTCCTGGCCCCTGCTCCCACCCCACCCCCCTGCCCAGCCTCCTGTCTTTTGCTTCCTGCTTCCCTTTCTAACCTCCTGCACTTTGCTCCTTTCTTTCTGCCCCTTACTCTTACACTGCTTTCTCGTATCCTTTACCCTTTCCCCCTTTCTCTTGCCTCCAGCTCCATGCCCCCTGCCCCTACCCCCTACCTCCTGCCTCTCATCCCAGGCCAGCTGTTTTTGTGTGTGCATGTGTGTGTTGGAGGAGGGGTCGGGGTGGATTTTCATTGTCTCCCTCAGTCTTTATTGTGTGGGCTCCTGAGCTGTAAGCCCTCATTGGCCAGGGGCCTGCTGCTTTGATCTGTAATTATCAGCTCCCTAAGCCCTCATTGGATGGGCCGGGACTCTCCAGGCCTCTTAGGCACATAAGTTTTGCTCTTGGCAGCAACTTTTCCAGGAATAAAGTAAGTGGTGTCTGGGCTGTGGTTTGAGCAGAGGTGGCGCCTGAGCAAGCAAGAGAACGAACAAGAATGAAGCTGTGTGGAGCTTTCCTGGGTTCGTAAAAGTTTCTCTAAGTTCTCTCAACTCTCTCCCCTCCCCTACAGCTGTTTCTTCTTTGGAACTCCCGTCTGTCCGGGGTCCATTTTTCAGCTCGTCTCAGCAAATAGAGCAAATGAAATTAATTAGCTGAACTCAAGTCATGCTGCCTTCTAATTTCTGTAATGTCTTTTTCTGGAATAGAGAATATAGGTCCAGGTGCCAGCCAACCTGGGGATAATGGGGGTGAATACTCTCCTATTATTTCCTCCACAACTGAAATTTGTATGACAAATACCAATTGAAAAATATATCTATTTTGAAATCAGATCTTGTATAATGGTTTAAAACTTTCATTTTCCGGACTAATTTGTATATGTTTATAAATAATTTTGACTCACATATTTCTCTTCTCCACATCTCTCCCCTCTTCTGATACATTGTAAATTGAGACTTGGTGTTTTATGGAAGCAACCAACCTGTGGGTTCAGCATTCAGCTTCCATTATTTTCTGCTAGGATCATCCATCCATGTGGCCACAAACTTAGGGAACAACTCCAATTTTTGCTTTTGGCCTTCCAGAGCTTATTAATTCACTTATACCAGCTTGAAACCATTGCCAAGATAGTGACATGGATTAAGCTAAAGGCAATGACTGCAGTAGCTATAGGTGATGCAGTGAGTTTATTCCAGCAGAGACAGCAGGACTATTGTCACCAATCTCTGATTTGGTGCAATGAAGCTGCTGAAAAGATCAGACTGGTATTAATATATCTGTTTCTCCTCAAAATAGTCCATGATTTGGCAGAGTACAAGTGTGACTGAGGTGTCCAGTTTTACTTTAGTGGTAGATTAAGGAGTAACTCATGGGATAAATATTGTGTATGTTTTGGTGTGACTCAGAGAAAGAAAGCCACACACTGTATCACCAATTGTGTGTGCTTAGAAACGTGACACCTCAGTTCCAAATGTATATATTTGTTTATATGCCTCTATCTTTGTGTACGTATGTATGTGGGTAATGAGGCATTTCTCTGTGTGTATATGTGTATTGTGACTGAAAGTGAGAGACATTCACACAATTTTAGCCAAAATTATGTTTTGGGGGACAGGGATAAGTATCTGTAAAATGGTTCACAGTGAGAAATGTTCTTATAATATTTCCTTGAAAGATTAGAGTGTATCTCTCTGTCTGTATGTGCATAGGTATATGTGATAGAGTTTGCAATAAGATATGATTGGTGCAAATGTTAGCCCAAAGGGCTAGTATATGTGGTGTGACTCCTTGTAAGAGATTCAGTGGGAGACATTCATACAATGTTAGCCCAAAGGGTTAGTAAAAGTGGGTTTTTTTGTTTTGTTTTGTTTGCTCCATCTGCCAGGGGCCTGCTTGAGGCAGCTCCTCCCCAGCCCCTCAGCTGTTCCATATACAATATTAATGCTGACCATTTCTGTTGGGCACACAACGGCCCTAATTGTAGTCTGCAGCTTTAAGGCAGGCAGCCCATCTGCAGGGAAGCTTTCAAAAAGGAACAAGAAAAATCTTCACCCCCAGCTGGTCACCGGAGAAGTTGGTGCCAATTACAGATGCATAAAGTTTAGGCTGAAATTACTTGAAAGAGTTTTTATAAAGCAAATGAACTGACACTTGGAATCCCTGTGTGTAGATTTGCACAAGTAATTAAACTTTATTTAAAATGATCTTCCCAGCCCAGTGGTCATTATGCAGGTTTTCTTTCGACAAGTTTGCATCCTGGAGTGTGTGGTGGGACAACCCCCGCCCCCAACCCCTGCTCACACAAAGCACTTATTTAAAAAGCACGATTATAGCTTCAAGTTTGGGTTGTTGCAAATCTTTCCTCTTTCACTATAGTGTTAGCCGGGTAACACTACTTTGTAAAGTGACTGCCTTTAGATCTATTTAAATCATAAAATGAAAAAGTCACACAATTCTTTATAGTCTCTTTATCACATTAAAATCTTTAAATAAATGATAAATTACCACTAGTTTCATAGAATTACCTTATGACATGAAACACGGTTTACAATTTAAAAGCTAATGGACGTAGTTCATTTCTTCATGACATCACATTCCTTTAGTCATTTTTGTATTAGAATATTTTGTTGTTATTTGGAAATGTTACATTCAGGGTGTTTTTTTTAATGCGTTGGATTTTTAATTGGTCCATATCACATTATGAAGGTCGCTTATATTTCAAGCTGAATTCAAGCTGAAAGACTTTGGTTAACAGCGACGGCCTCACGGTGTTTATCCGAACTTCCAAACTTCTGTAGACAGAACAAAGGGCCGTAGACCGCCAGCTCTGGAGGGAGCTGTCCGCAGTGCTGACTAGCCAGACTGCTGTACAGCTTTCAGGCTGCATCAGTTGGTTTTTCTCCTAGGTGGTCAATTCATGTAAGAATGGTTTCCAACTTTCTGAATGCATTGGCCAAGCTCACCTTTGTGCTGCTTTTTTTTAGGAGTTCACTTGCATAGCTTTATTTCTTCCTTTGATAAATGCTATCAGTCAAAGAAATTGAGTTCAGACTTTCAAAGGTATTGAGCAATTGTTTACGTGGCATTTATAACACATAAGCAAAAACTTCAGGTACCTTTCTCAAATTCCACGTTTGTTTGAATTTATTTTTGAGATTTTGAATAAATTTTGAACTGCTTCTTAAAAAAATTTAAAAATAAAGTAGACAAAGTGAAACAACATAGTTCTATCTCTAGCAAATACATACACCTTAAGTTGCCAATTATCATGAACAGAAGGGAAAATATTCTTGAAATATTTTAAATTATATAAATATTATTTCTGGCACCAGGAAAAATAATTGTACTAAAAGCTATATTATATATAAATTCCTCCTCCCCAACATAAACACATACACCCAGTTTTCCACTCCATCTGGTTTGTTGTTGTTCCTTAACTCTGACTATTACATATATGAATTAAATAGCATTCATGTAACATGAGGGCATTGTTAAGAGAATAAGGCTGATTCAGCACGGACCCTCCCTTTGATTCTATCTTCAATGCAGAACAATGGAAATGCTGGGTAGTGCTGGGCCTGCTGACTGGCGATAAGAGTTTAATAGAATTTCTGAATGCCAAAGGTTTAGGATGTAAAATATCCCTGCACTCCCAGCATGTCCAGAGGAGATAGAAAATGGCTTTTCAGGAGTGCTCTCAGCTGAATATGTCCTTTTATGCTAATGGATATGAGCACACGAAAGAGCCAAAAAATGGTAGACAGTCATTAAAATAGACATTGCAGGAGTTTTGAAATATTCTTATGTAGCTAATTAATATTTTATTGTAAGCCTGGACATTGCAGCTCTGCATTTATGTCTTCCCTACCCAGTCTGTTATCAGGTCCTACCTACATTTCATGCATTATTTTGCAAAGAAACTACATATATGAATATTTGGATTGATGTAAAAATGTGGATTTAGAAATTGGAAGCAAAATTGATTCTTTTACTAATGTTTAGATTGAAGCAAGTTGAGGTAATATGTAATATAGGGGGACATATTGTGCATAATGAATGAAAAGTGTCCATTTCAAATATATAACCTTAGAAGAACTTCAATACTGCAATCTGCCTTCCTTCATGTTTATGTCTTGAGTTCTTCAGTGCCAATTGAGTCAGAATTATTTCCACATAATTTCACCAAGAAAGATAATTTAAACATGATTTTAAGTCTTCACTCTGAACTTTTCATTTGGTTCTATTTAATTATGAAATTGTTCTATAATTAATAATATTTTTGCAGGCATTTGAAATTTTGCCCCTTGTCACTCCAAGCACATTTCTTAAAATCCTGATTATGACAATAGAGAAATTTTATTTCTTCCCTTAAGGATAGAGAGTCCTACCTTTCAATGGGATAGCTTGGATTGTAATCACAATCATGGTTACTTTCGCTGCCAACTCTCATATAGGCAACTTAAAGTGAAAAGTTTGACCAACAGCTCTTCTAAACCTTGAGTGAGGTTTGAAAATTGGAGTAGCTGACTCTTAAGGGTCTTTTAACCTCAAAATTCTATGAATGTAAAGAAATCACAAATTTACATATGAGAAATATGATGTTAGGATGTTATTATAGAGTGGGTGAGAGCTTTTATTATACATTTCATGGATTTTTTTCTTTGCTTTTTATTGATTAAGTTATTTCAAAGGAATTAAACTAGAGCAGGATAAAGTCAGATACAAAAAAAGCAAACAAAAAACTAGAGATTTCTTTCTCTAATTGAAAACAGTTTATTTAGGGACAGAATATTTTCTTTCTAGTAGAAAGCACTTTAGCTTTTTAGATAGAGTTTACAGGTACTTTAACAACCAAAAGATTTATCAAAGTAAAAATGTAATGAGAAGAAAGTCTCTTCCCTAGCCTTTTACTTTAAGGGTCTTTTTTGGTACTTTTTTGCATTCAAAAAAAAAATACCCACAACATAGACCTTTTAAGTCACCAGCACTTGACTATGTAGATGAGCTAATATGCAATGCTACCAGCTTCATCTGTGCAATAAATTTTGCAGTCTGTTCTTTATGATGATAGGTCATATTCCTAACCACCAATAAATATTGTAAAGTACTTTCGCTGCAGCTACGCTAACCTAGGGCATCTGTCATTCCCGGGTTGCTGCTATTAGGAATTATTGGACTGTACCACTGGGAGAGAAGACAGAGGGGGATGAGGATGGCAGTTGTAACACACTCTGCCCTTTTGTGTATTTTGCATAAAAGAACCTCTGATCATTCTGCATATTAATTATGAATCTGCATGGGCAAATGCAGCTGCCTTCTGTTGACTTGTTCTCAAAAGACAGGGGCTGATACTCCTATGAGGCCTCGATACTCCCCTGGATCCCCAAGTCAGCAGATCCATCTTTTTGATGCTATACTGTAAATTTATTTCACCTCGGAGAGTAAACAGATATATTGCAACCCCAAGGGTTCATGGGTAGTGTATTTACAAAGGCCGCCTCCGCCAGCCCTGTGCCGTTCCCTTTAATGAGAGCGGTCATTAAGTAAATGAGACATCCCCTTTAGCAGGCTTAGGAGTTCACACACTGAGGGGGAGCAGATATTTAATTGAAACCAACAAACAATCTTGCTCGCATGTGACTGGTGTAAGCGAAGTGGCTGCCCTCCAACTCCTCCCCCCACCTCCATCCACCCAGCCCCCCATGTAAATTTCATGATTGCTTTCCGTGATGTCATTTTGAAAGGGGAAAGACAATAGCTGTGGGGAAAGGTAAGTCAATATTATGTTCTTTCGCTGACAAAGGCAGATATCTAAGGCTAGAGCTTTCACCTTAGACTGATCAGGAAAAAGGCTTCCGAGAACAGAGTTAATTTGTCAGATGAAGGCTTTCTTTGCAGGAAGAGCAGGTCTAGGGGTTGAATCTTTTAATTGCATTGGAGAACTGAGGGATTTGCTTCTTCTTCCTGAGTCTGTGTGGATTTTTTTTCCTCTTTCTCTCTTCCTCTTCCTCCCCCCTCCCTCTCTGAAATTCTAGTGGATATGTTATGCATCTGACGGAAAATACATTTAACAGGGGGGGAAAAGCTTTGTATCCAGCCAAGAAACTTTCTGAATATTTCTGGAAGAACAGCAGATATTATGTCTGTGGCCATAGGATTTGGTGGCTCTCTATATGGAGGAAACCCTACACTTTTGAACAGAAGATCTCTCTGAAGCAAGGGAAAAACAAGATTCACAGTTTGTCTCCCTGGAATATTTCATATGGTAACTTCCAGTCCAAGGTACTGAACAGTGATGATCACAGTAAGCTTTTGATCTCTTGGTTGTCTATTTCTAACCTAACAGAGGGCTTTAAGAAATTTATGGTGGGGTACTGGGGATGCACAAAACACCTAATGGAACACTGCTCAGGTTTTCCTTTCAGTCAATCAGAAATGGGGTTATTTATAGGGATTGTTGTGAACAGATTGGAAAGGACAAGTAGTTTTTCTCTTTTAAAAACTAAAAACTAGGTTTTTCTCAAAGTTGAGTTTTGAGTACATGAGTTCCTCTAGTTTGCTGTTCTCTGGGATGAAAGACTTAGAGGTGCTGCCTCCTTGGATTAAATTTGCTTTTCTTTTTATGAACAAGGAAAAGGACAAGAAAATGCATCTCCCTCCAACCCCAGTAGGAAATGTTTGTCATTGCAAACCTGTCCATCTTGATGGCAGGAAACATATTCTAGCTTTTTCTTTATCACATTTAGGATTTCACTCTCTACATAGCACTACTAATAATTACCTGGGCTTGACCAAGAAAAAGTAAAGTTGGGAATTTAATTTCTGGAGACAAAAAGAAATGCTTAGTGAGTTAAGTTGAAATATTTGCTGCATGTGGGTTGAGGGGATGATCTGCTTGACCACAATATTATCATAATGATCATTTGTATCATCATCACCACCTTCATTATCTCATGATTTTCCTTTTGGAAGAAAGATGTGAATAATTTTGAGAGAGAGAGAGAGAGAGAGAGAGAGAGAGAGAGAGAGAGAAACCTCAGTTACTCTCTTGTCGTTGTGAGTGGTCTGAGTAAACAAAGGAGCCAATCGCAATGTACTGAAAACAAACCTTGGGAAATGCTTGGGCTATCTGTGCTTAGCCAAGCTGAGTAAAGCGCCTAGCCAGGAGAGTCACCAGGAAATGGCCTTTTGACTTTTCCTTTTTGTAGAATGAAACAAATCCTTTTTTTTGTTGTGACTGCAATCGTCTTTGGGGTCTGTGGGCAAAAGTGTTCTGGCTGCCTCTTACTTTTCCCTTGCTTCTGTCTTGTATAGGACAGCCGGCCATTTCTGAAGTGCTCAGACAGAACTTGTGGCAGCCCACAGTCCCGAAGGACACAAACACATAGGTTGGGGCTACTCTCACTCTCCCATCTATTGTTGGCTGAACTCTGCCAGGATCCTCTTTACTCTGAGCTGCCGGCAGAAGCCACTTCAGCCACGGGCTCCTCACAGTCCCCATTCCCTCCCTCATTGGCTCCTCAGCTGCCATTATCAGCTTCTTCCATATGGCCACTTTAATTAATGGCAAACAAAAGAGCAGGAATACAGGGATCTCAGCTTCAGACGATTTGTCTATTCTGCTGTTATGGAAAAGAAGGCAGGCAGGACGAACTCTCCTTTGTCCAGTTATGTTGCATTTATTGTTCCCTGGGCAGCAGGGATTGTGACTAAGAATACTTTGTTTGGAAAGAAAGAAAAGATGGCATCAAACAGACATTTCTTTCAACCACAACAATTCAACAAACATTTATTAAGTATAAGGCCCTGTGCTCAATGAAGGGCATACAAACATGAAAAATGATACAGTTCTTGACCTCAATGAGTTTACAATCTACTGGAGTAATATGGCATATAAATGAATAAGTTCAATATAAGGGAGTGTGATAAACACAATGAAGAAATATAGGAAAATGCTATGAGAAATGTCAAAAGGGTTAAGGAAAGATTAATTTTATCTCTGAGCTGGCTGGCTAGTTATCTAGGAAGGCTTCCTGGAAGAGGTGGCTCCTGAATTGGACCTATGAAAATGTGGTTTGGGAAGATTCTATTTCCAGCATGGCTGGGAGCATAAATAAAGACATGTAAATGGGACAGTGTGGGACAAAAAGAAGGAAGGAAAAAGAAATAGTTTATGTGCAGTTGATAAAAGAGAAGAACAAAGTAAACTCATTAGTTTGGTGTCTACTATATGCTCAGATTTGTGCTGTTTTACAATTATTATCTCATTTTATCCTTTCAACAGTTCTGGGAGATAGGCACTATTATTATCATGCCCATTTTATAGACGAGGAAACTAGAGAAATTAAGTGACCTGTCCAAAGTCACACAGGTAGTAAATTTCTGAGGCCAAATTTGAACTCAATCCTTTCTGACTCCAGATTCAGTACTCTATCCATGAAACCATGGTGCTGCCCTGTTCTTGTTTCAGAAATCTTATAGCTACTTAGAAGTCCATGATTTTTGTATGGTCACTTCAGTTCTCATCTGAATGCTAGTTAGTGCCCTTATTTCTTTTATGACTTGTACAGCTTTCCTTGGGGCTACCTTGCATTCTGAGGAGAGAAGAACATTTGGATTCTGATCTATTTAGAACCCTGCTAATGACAGTTTCCATAGCAGCCACCTTTCTGGAAGGAAGGGGCCAAGTGGAAACCATCAAAGTTTTAGTAGGCTCACAAGGAGGTATCTCCAGGCTGGAAACCTCAAGTGCTTCTTCATTCTCCTGCTGTGGTCAGATTCAAGAGAACTCCTGTCTTGAATCAGAAGACCTTTTTTTTCCAGTTCCAGAATCACTGTTATTTCCTCCTCAGACTTTAGCCTTTTTTTTCAAGTTAGGTGTTGCATTTGGGGGACTCTGTGGCTGGTATTATGTGAGATTTCCCACAACATGAGGGCAAGGGAACCTGCTTTCCTGGTGAACCTGCTAGGATGTTAGGGCCAAGGTTCCAGAATCACCAGAATCACTACATGTGCAGAATTTCTGACCAACTAGGCACTGGAACCTCAGACTAAAGCAGCTGTTTTTAGCAACCATCTGACCACCTCTGAATGACCTGCAGGAAATACCTTCAGGGAAAGGAGTTGGGCTAAAGGATTTGTCCAATCATCAAAAATGTACTTGCAATAATGAGAGCATAGAAATGCATTTTCACCAGCTATTCCAAGGAGGCTTTCCATTCCTATCTGGGCAATACCTGGCAACCTTCTTCACTTAGGCCTGGCTCTTAGGTTCTATTATAGACTTAGGTGCAACATCAGTATCCCAAATAGCCACTTTCTTTACAGCTAGGCAGGTGGCCCAACTGTGTGAAATTAAGTTATTTCATCCCAACACTGATCTCTGTCCTGCCCAGCCTCTTCTCAGTGCCCTTCTTATTCCTCCCTGTCTTGCCTCAGGATGTGTTCTACCTTGTTGGATCTGAGACAAATGCAAACCTAGTTAGGCATTAGCTAGTCCAATAAGAGTGACCAGGAAGGACCATGCTATAAAAGAATTGATTAAAAAACCTGGGAGGTGGTAAAATATTTAAAGAGTAGTCATGTGTAAGAGTAGCAAGACTCATTCTAGTTAGCTTTAGAGGATATAACTAGGAGTAATGGAGTGGGAGTTGTTGAAAGATAGCTTTAACTGCAAGAGGGGGAAAAACCATCCTAATAATTAGAACCAACTTAAAGTGGACCGGTTGCCTTGAGTGGTAGAGAGTTCCCGAGCTCTGAGACATTTGCAAATTAGCTGCCTGCCTAGCTGTTATGCCGCAAAGAGGATTCTAAAGGTTCCTTCCAATGCTGATTTAAATTTTTTAAAAAAAAATGCTCCTGTCGCTGAAGTCAGGCGCTCCGATTCACCTTGGCGCTACTGTGTGTTTGCAGATAGTCACAAATTCTAATCAAATTGACTTTGGCCCGGGCTCTTTAAAGTCCCGACGGCAAGAGCTTTTCGATCAGCCTCCCGTGGTTAGGGTCCCCCTTCGCTTCTCTTATTTTCCCTTCTTCCCTCAATCCCCCATCTTATTTTATGTATTCATGGCTGGGCTTTATAGCTTCCCTTAATGAGTTTGTGAAATGCTGATTTACATGGCTAATCACCGAGGCTGGAGCTGGAGGGGTGGAATGGGGGACAGGCAGAACCAGGTGACTTCTAGCTCCGAGCCGAAGGAAGTCATTATCCCAGCGAGTCAAACAGCTGGTCACTTAGGGCCGGGCTCTTAGGGAAGGAAGTGGGGGTGGGAAGACAAGATGGGAAGTAACTCCACAGCTCATCTCTGAGGCGTGGACTGGAGTCTTCTTTGGAAAACGCACCACTCAACGCCTATAGCATATAGTCCCTAAATGGGCAGTTAGAAGACATTAGTTTCTGAGCCATCACAGTACTTTGGGTGAAGGGGTCAGATAATTAGACCTAGGGCCACAAGCCTGGAAAAGAGAAGCATTTGGGAAAGGCAGAATGAATCCAGACAAGAACAAACTGCTCTCGGGCAACTTACCTTCGGCTCAGCAAGGATAGCTCCCTTAACTGGCCGGCGCTGAGATTAGAGCGGCGTGACGCGGCGGGAGAAAGGGGAAAGGGGGTCATTGGCACTCTGATCCTTGAGTCTTGGGTCCGTGGGCGCGACCCAAGGAACCCGAGGAGGTTCTTTGTATGGGAATAGGGACTAGTGTTCGTTGCCCTCATTTTCCGGTCCCCCACCCTCAGCGGGAGTATGACTCCACTTGCTCAATCGGGAGGTTCTTAGTGGACTGGATTCTGGCCCAAGAAAAAGTCAAGGCAGTCCCAGAGTTATTCCTGCCAACCACTGGATCGGGATCTGCTGAGACTCTGCGGGACGGCCATTTTATCCTGCTTCTAGATATACTAACCCTCTGTCTGCTGGGCTGCTATCCCTTGATCTGTCTCTAAAGACTGTCCTGGGACTTTCTCATCCCGTTTTGGTTTTTCCTTGTCCCTCCCTTAGGATGTTTTAGGATGGAGGTGAGGCGGGGAAGGGAGAAGGGGCCGCGACGGATAATCTTGATTAAAGAAGACCTCCCGGTGTAGTTCAAAGAGTTATATCGGGAGTTAAAAACACTAGGCTCGGATCTCGCTTTTGCCAATTGATCAGCGGTGTAACCCTGAGAAAGGTGCTTGGTCTTAGTTTCCTTGACTCTAAAATGGAAGGTTCTATCTCATAGAATCGTTGTGAGAAAAATGGTTTGTGATACTTTAAGCAGAATAGAGATATGAACTATTAATTAATTACGAACATATCATTATAAAGTTCTTGGTTTGAGAGAATATAATGTAACTTCCTGCCCTCGATGCTCCTTTCTCTCCTTTTTCTGAATCCCTCCCTTTCCCCCTGCTTTTCTTTTCCCTTCCCCTATTTCAGGTGATCAGCGCCTCCTTGCTGCCAGTGGTTGCAGGGGGTGTTACCTGAGGGAGGACACACATCTCTCATAAATGAACAGAAATTTAGTTTCTCAAAATGTAAATTTAAGGGAAATTATGTAATGTACATTTACAGGAAGATGATGTGTGGGAAATGGCATCATCAGGAGTTAACTCAGTCCTGATAATGTCTTGTTTCCCAGAAAGACTGAAATCAGTCATTGCTGGGTGACTTGACTCCATTCCTCTTGCAGATCTTCACCCATTTCTCGCAGGCATAGTGAAGTCAGCTGGCTCCAGAGATGGAATTTGTGTAGACAATAAAGCAGATGGAAGGATCTCTGACTCTGGAGAACGAGGAACTAGTATACTCAATGTGGCTTAATCGTCCCTGCTTAAGGATCTGGCAATGGACTTTGTTTAATTCATGTCTAAGCAGGTACATCTAATTTAAATCTTTCTTTCTAGAACCTCTGGAATGGCTGTTTGTCTTGAAAGTACGACTGAGATGTGGCTTTCTGACAGCTAGCCCTCCAAAAGACTGGGCATGTTGTTTGAGTAAAGCACCAACTCCTGTCATTCCAGGCTTTTCATGCTTTAGACCCCACTTATCTTTTCAGTCTTATCTTCCACTGCTTCCATACCAGTTTTATACACCGTAAGGTCCTTGAGAGCAGTCACTGATGTTTGCTTTTCATTCTATCCCCAGATTTAACTTAGTGTATGGGACATAGTCAGCACTTAAATGCTTGTTGACTGGTTTGTCCCCCAACACACCCTGGAATTTCCTACTTCTTGGCAGAATTTCCTATTTCTGGGAGAATGTAAGTTGCCTGAGGGTAGGAGCCATTTTTCATTTTGCCTTATCTCCTCAGCGCCAAACATAACATACTGACATAGTAGACACCTAAGAAATGTATGTTGAATTGTTTTCAATTATTGGAATGCTTTTCTCTCTCCACCCTTCTAGTCTCCACCAATGCAGGTCAAAAATCCTTCCTTTCCTTCAAAGTTCAGATTAGATAACATTTTCTCCATTAAGTCTTTCTGGATTCTACCACTCCTTAATTATTCTACATGCCTCTCTTCTGGCACTTTTGTTTTTTGTTGACTTTAGAAGTTTTTAGGTATTTCACTTATCATTCCTTTTAGTTTAAGGACTGATTTAGATGATGTTATACATTTTGGGATTCCTCACAGTACTTAGTGCTTACAGGTCCTCAATGACCAGTTGTTCCAGATTAATGGAATTTGAGTTTACTGCAACCAAAGAGCTTAATCTTCTCAGGATTACACGAATATTCTATTGAAAACAACATTCAATGGCCTAATTATATGGGAAAATACTATGTTGACCCCTAAGGATGCAAACACAAGAATGAAACAGTCCCTTTTCCTCTAGGTGGAAAGAATGATAGAGCTGAATTCAAAAGACTGAGTTCATTTCCTGGCTTTGCTACTTAGCTAACTTAATCGTGAGAGCTGTAGCAAATCACTTAGTGTCTCAGTTTCCTGAACTGGGTTTTAAATACATGATCTAGCCAAATTAGGTGAGAGGGTGATCCTGCTGAAGGGGGATAAAGGAGTGGGGAAAGTGAACAAGCATTTATTAAGTACCAACTATATGCTAGGTACTATGCTAAGAACTTTATAAATATTATCTCATTAGGTCCTCACAACAACCCTGGAAATTAGATGCTGTTATTATCCTCATTTTATAGTTGAGGAAACTGATGCAAAGGTTAAATGATTTGACTAAGGTCACACACCTAGTAAGTCTCTGATACTAGATTTTAATTCAAGCCTTTCTGACTCCAGACCCAGAGCAATGCACTGCCTTACTCTTTGAGACAGAAGTTGGAAGTATTTTATTTGACAAAGAAATCTTTACAGGCTTGGAGCTGATCTTGGGAATTGAAAGGGTAGCTTTGGGAAAGTATTGCTAAGACCTCTCTCACTTTGGATTATATATCCCTTTTTTTTAAACAAAAAGTTGAATTTCCTAAACATCAATTTTTTTGAATTTCACAATAAAAATGTTGGGAAAATCATTTTTTGCCTAAATTAAAATGCCTTTGATCTTAGGTTTCCATTGAACTCCTTGCTTCATAGAGAATAGATTAATAAACACTTTCAAGTGGAAAATCCAATTTGAAAAGGTCTTTATTTTTATCTTCAGCAGCTTTAGAGATAACCCCAAGTACCTACCTCATACTGCTATAGCCCTTTTTCTCTCTTACTTTTTTGTGAAAGAGAAGTAAATATAGGACCTTTGCTGGCTATTGCATCTGCATTTAAGTTAGCACAAGAAGAATATACAATGTTATTTTAATCAGATGGGTTGAAAGAGCAAATCAGAGAGAGAATTTTAATCCATCCCAAGCACGGCTGCCTACAATCTGTCACCACTGGGATTAGTACAACTCTTTAAAAGATGTTGAAGACCTCTAAAACAAAGTATTAGACATTTGTGACCTTGTTTCTATCCTTACCAGTACAGATATCACCAGAGCCTTGGGATGGTGTCCATCACAGGTTCCAGGCCACTCAGGCCACTAAAAGAATTGATATGTAACTCTCACATTCCTTTTTGTCCATATATAACATTCTTTATAAAATATTAAAATTCAATTTAATTTTATTTTAAATTCCAAGTTGTTTCTCCCACTTTCCCCTCCCCAAAGAAAAACTAAACATGTTAGAAATGTGTGTAATCAGTCAAAACAAATTTTCTCATTGGCCATGTCAAGAAAGAAGAGAAAAGAAAAGAAAATGCACTGAGTACATTACCTCTCTCTAGAAATGAGCATCGTGCTTTAGCATAAATCCTTTGGAATTGCAGTTGATCCCATTGTTTTGATCAGAGTTTCTAAGTCTTTCATAGTTGTGCAACTTTCACACATCTTTTTCCTTTACCCCAAAAGGTCAAGTGAACCATTTCTGAACAAAAATAAGTGTGTGTGTGCGTGTGTAGTAAAGAAATAGGTTGGGACAGCTGGGTGCTACAATACATAAAGCCCAAGGGAGAGATCTGAGTTCAAATGTGACCTCAGACACTTTCTATCTGTATGTATCTGTATCACTTAACCCTATTTACCTTTGTTTCCTCTTTAAATGAGCTGGAGAAGGAAATGGAAAACCATTCCAGTATCTTTGCCAAGAAAACACCAAATGGGGTAACAAAGAATGGAACATATCTGAAACTACCAAACAATAACAAAAGAATGAGTTTGCAAAGCCCATGTTTTGTTAGGAATGATATCAGAATTAAGATTATTTAAAAACCCCAAATATTGCTTAAATCTCAAAGAATAAGCCATTTGGTGATGAAAGTGGTTATAACAACAAAAAAGCATTTTTAAAGTGTCTACTTTTTTGTCAGACATAGTGTTAAATGCTGGAGTATTAGGTAAAGTCTACAAATTCCATTGAGTTGGAAGAAAAGAAGATAGTGTGATGTAATAAAAAGAATACTGGTTATAGAGTTAAAGGACCTGAGTTCAAATCTCTCTTCAGACGTTCTGTTTTCCGGTGACCTTGGATAAGCCCCTTAGTCTCCCTCCATTAGCTTATGTTTCCTTATCTATAAAATGAAGACCTTAGACTAGACAGCCTCAGAGGTCCCTTCCAACTTTCTATTATTCTATGATCTCTCCATGGCACTAAGGACTAGTTAGCTGCTGTTTCAGGGACCTCATCATTCTCTTTATGCTGGCTGGGTAAAATGTTAAGGAGGGCTTGTCCACTTTCAAGTCCTAGTGGGAGAAGAGTCAGCAGGGAGGGACAGACCATATGGTGCTAGCAGGCTGATGAATCCTGGCTTCAGAACCTTTCTTAGCCAGTTCTGCAAAACTAGCATGCCCCTACTTCATGCTTGGCTGCCCAATTTGGATTGTATTAAACATTAGTGGAAGGACTCCCAGCATAAGCAATCTGTGACCTCTGCTCCTCCCTTATTTTGTTACCTAAGAAATGAATGGGAATTAATGTTCAGGTGTAAGGTTCAGCCAGAGGAACAATACTGCTGCTTCAGCTTCTTTGGGATTCCAATTAAATTGAGCTATGGGGTAGGACAGATGGACCATCTTCCTGTCTGCCTTCTTTTTCCTAATCATACTCACCCATCACGAAATTAAGTTGGTCTCACTAAATGGAAACTCCAGGGCTGGTTCTTAGCAAAGTTGGCCCTGGGGGAAAGCTTGTTTTCTTTGAAACAAGGGGGAGAGAGAGAGAAAGAGAGAGGGAGAGGGAGAGAGGGATTTCACTGTCTTGTTTTCTCTGTCTTTTCTTAAGTGCCTTCTTCTGGCTTAGAAGTGGGGCATATATAGTTGAAATGAATTTCAGACTCCTTTAGTAAAGAGTAGTCATCTTTCCTGGAGCTTACAGGGCATCTAGGTTGGGTTTCCAAATATGGTCTCTAGGACAAAGAACCTGCTGGTTCAATTATCATTGTCCATGGTGGGATCTCCAACTAACATTTTGACTTTAAAGGACTCCCATACAGACTTGCCACCTCTGTGATTATCATGTGAAGTTTGCTGAGTTGTCTTGTCAAAACACTTATGTTTTAACACCTACAAGGTCTATTTAAGTTCTGGAAAGAAAAATGAGTTCCAGCAGCCTCACTCTCTCCACCTGTCTTCAGTGGCCTAAAACAGATGGTGCTGCCTATTTTCAGCACAAGTGATACCTCACCTGACCTAGAGCCTTTGCCTATTAAATAAATAAAGATTGTCCAATAGACTGGGAATCTTGATTCTGCAGGAGCTTTTACAAACCTTTAGTAACCCAGATATGGAAATAAAAACTAAGAAAATTCCCAATCTGAGCCTGCTTAAATAAAAATAGAAAAAAATATTTATTAATTTGTTCTAAGGTCCTAGGCCAAGTGTTCTTAACTTTTATGTGTATGTCATAGGCCTCTCTGGCAATCTGTAGATCTTATGGATTCCCTCTCAGAATAATGTTTTTTTTAATTCATAAAATAAAACATATAGCATTGCAAAGGAGACCAATTATATTGATATATTAAAATATTTTAAAAAGCAAATTCACAGACCTTAGATTAAGAACTCCAGAGACTTGAATCTTTTTTATGATTCAGACAGGTCATGTGGCCTTTTTGATAGTGACAGCTTCACTTTTTCAACTATTTTTCCATACTTAACCAGATAGAGAAATGAATGTAAATTCCCTACCTTTGTCCTTTGTAGATCTCTTCTACCAATCCATTGGAAAGAGTTTTGGATCTGTAGTTGAAAGACTGAGTTTAAATCCTACTTGTGATTTACTGAGTGACATCTATTGAGTAAGGCATTTACTCCCTGTGCCTAAAAAACTACCAATTGTAAAAAAAAATTGAGAGAATTGGACTAGATGCCCTCTGAGGTACTTCCAGCTATCTATCTATGGACTAATAGGTACTTTCAGTATAATTTTGTAACAAAAGTCAAATTTAATATTTTGGATTCCCAAATATAAATCACACCCACCTTTCCAAAAATATCTGCAATGTCCTTTAATTCTACTTGTCGTCAAATCCCCCTGTCTAGACATCACAAAATTAAATCATTCCAGTCACCCTTGTGGACACATTGAACATGCAAGTGCAGATTTTGAAGGAAGTTTTCAAAAACTACTCTTAATTCATCTGTGTCCTTGAAAAGAAATGTGGTAAAAATTGCGGCAGAGAATTAAAAGTCAGGACACAATTTGCATGCAGCCTTCAGAGGTGACTTGTTCTTCTGGCAAGGTCTGTGAGGGCAGGATTGTGCAGGGGTCTCACTGGGCCTCCAGATTTTCTGAGTGGTACAACTTTGGCTCCTATAATTAACTTCGTATACAAGACAAAATTGCCTGCTCAATTACTAAGTTGCACCTGCTAATTGAGTGGTTAGTTGGTTAATCATCCAATTTGCACATGGAATTTTGCAATTGCTCACACATTCTTCATTTACCAAAATAGCCTTTGGGTCAAAATGGGGACTATAAATTAGTGAGGGACCTATTGCAATTACACTCATTCTTTCTTTGGGATTGAGTCTCCTCATCTGGAAAATGGGAATAAAAGCACCCATCTGGTTTTCCCACATGAGAGGTTTGGAAAGTGGAATAGTATTATCTATTACAAAGAAAGACTTGCTCTAGTGAAAAGGGCCAAAGTCACAAGTGATGAATAGACCCAATAATAAGTGTAAATATGTGCAAGCTTACCAAAGAAACCTATAATCTTGGTGCTTTTCTGGGAAGAAGTGTGTTTCTTTCTAACTGTAAAGGTCTGGTCTTTTTGTCATGTAAAATGTTGGATTGTTTGTAAAGATTGAGGATTCTGAATCTTAAAATGGGCTCTGAAATCATAAACTAGGGAAGTTGTCTACATGACTGGAGTAAGGAAAGTTTAGTTTTATTCAATTTGAAGATAAAGAACAACAGAATTCTTGCCTTCAAAAGGTTTATACTCTCCTGGAAGGAAATGATACACAAGTAAGTAGGTCATGGAAGGCAGTAATTTTTAGGAAACTTCAAGGAAGGAGAGAATATTCAGAAAAAGGGATTCTTATGAGTCTGTTTCTAGTTGCTTCCTAATAAAATAATTTAGTCTGTTTTTATTCAAGAAAAAGAAATCAGAGTTGAACAGTCAGCCTAAGCATTTGATCAGTATCAATCTGGACAATTCAAGCCAGCAAATGTTAAGTCAAGCCCACAAACATTTATTAAACATTTGCTATGTGCCAGGAATTGTGCTAACCACCAGGATATAAAGACAGACAAAAAAAAACCCTGTCCCTGCCTTAAGGAGCTTACAGTCTAATGGGGGAGATAATATACAAACAATAATACACAAATAAAATGTATAAAGTAAACTGTGAATAATCTCAGAAGAAAGGCACTAGGATTAAGAAGGATTGTAAAAGTGTTTTTTTAAGCAGAAGTTGGAATTTTAGCTGGAACTTCAAGGAAACTAGGGAGGTTAGGAGGTGGAGAAGAGTAAGGGAAGAGCACCAGATATGAGACATACATAGCCAGTTAAAATACCTCAACTCAGGAGATAGAGTGTCCTTGTGCAAGGAAGAATAAAGAGACCAGTGAGTGACATCACTTCTATATGTGTCATGGGGAGTGGGTGGTAAGATGGAGCAAATTATAAGAAAATAAGAAAGGTAGGAAGGAGCCAGGTTGCAAGGGACTTTAAAAGCCAGCCTGAAGGTTTATTTGTACCTTTTGATTTTTAAAAAATAAATTGTATCAATGCCTTTTGGTTTTCTATCAGTTATTTCTGGAAATCCCTACTTCTAGATTAACCATTGTAGCAAAGAAAAATGAACAAGCAAAAACACTTTGACTTCTGACGATGTATTCAGTATTCTGTTCTTGTGATTTCCTGTCCCTCTGCCATAAGAAGGAAGGAATGTGTCATTATCTGTTTTCTGGGATTATTATTTCCTCCTCTTCCTTTTAAAAAGGAGAGAAGTTTTATTTTTCTTAGCCTGAATTTTCTGATCATTGCATCCACACAATTTCTGGTTGCTTGAGTAGATGAAGCTTCAAACTCATACTTGGGGGGTAGGGAAGACAATGGGCAAGAGCCATATTTGCCTCTGTAATTTCATTCCACTGTTGAACAGAGGTCAGCTACAGGGAGCTCTGAAAACAAACTGAGCTGCATTTTAAAATGACAGGCTAAGTAGCTAGCTTTCCTCCTTGTCAAGGCAAGGTTTCTCTGCTGTTCTCTCTTTCAGCCGTTCCATTCTCTGTTTATATAAAGTGGCTACATTAAAAAATGGAATCCTGAGCATGTTAGAAGATTATTCATTAGAAGATTGGGAAAGGCTTTGTCATTTTAGGAAGTCAGAATTCTAAATGAAATAATAACATCAAAGGATAAGGAAAAGGTTCTTTGCTTTTAAATTACATTTAAAAACATAATGGTTTAGCATCAAACAACACAGCTGATAATTCTGCTTCAGCTTTTTACACAAATTGTGTTGACCTTATGGAAGTTGCTAAACTGCTTCAGGCCTCAGTTTCCTCACCTGTCAAACAAAATGGGTGAACTAGGTGGCCTCAAAGCTCATTCAAATGGAAATCCTATGATTCTTTCCTTTGGAGTATTGCTAAGCTTCCTGGGTGACATAATTTCTTCCAATTCACAGTCTGTGAATCTTGTACCTAGAGGGAGCTCATCATGCTGACTGTAGGAGACCCTCCTTTTATTGTCCTAGGGGTCTTTAAGCTTTTTTAATGTTATAGACATCTCTGACAGTCTGATCAAGTCCAAGGATCCCTTCTTAGAATAAATGCATAAAAATGCATAAGGTTTATATAGGATACAAATTATATTGAAATATTGTCATCAGAGTATATATATATATATTTAAACTAAGTTTAGTGATTTAGTGTTTCCAGACTAGTTGCTGTCACTTGTCTACAAGGCTACTAATGAGTACAATTTACATTTTTGAAAGACAGCCAAGCCTCCTGGAAGCCTGTGTCCTTCAAGCATACTCTCCACTTAGTAGTAGGAATTCTCCATGCTACACCGCCTGAGTATCACACTGAGTATTTTAAGAAATATGTTTTTCAGGGCATGTTCTTTCTCTTTAAAGCCAGTGGGCGGGCTGCTAAGCAGAACACATCCCAAAAGAAGGAAATTAGCAAAGTTTCTCCATTTTATTTTACTTTCTTACTTCCTCCCTTTATTTCTCAAAGTTGTAAACTGAGCCCAGCAGCAATGTTCTTAGCAGGGCTATTGAGTATGACTACAATTTGAAAATCAGGCTATAGCAGTCAAGTCTGCTTTTTAATGAAGATTCTTTATGCATCATCTCACATCTCTTTAAGTATTCCCAGAGGCTTCAAGGAGCCCCTAAAATCATCTTAAAGCCCAGGAGCATGCTGATTGGTCATTCGGCATTCTGAAGGAGATGTGAATATTCATCTCCATGGTTGTAGCGTAACAATACCTGGGGACAATTAAAATGATTTATTTGGGGGGAGGGATGGGGCTGGAGAGAAAGGGTTTGTGTGCTTGTTATTAGCGTCACAAAGAGAATATAATAAAAGGAACTGGGGATGGAGTGTAGGGAAATACAGTGTTTGTTCAAACATTATGTCTTCCTTTAAAGGGTTAGTGTCAACTCGGACTGAGTTGAAGTAGCCCTGGAAGAGGGAGCATCTCACCTCCCAAAATCTCAGTGCTGGGATCTGTTTGGCTCTGAGGGCCATCCCCTTGGTATTATCCCCTTCTCCTTTCAAAACAGGAGGAAAGTTGAGGTTTCATGGTATGCCATGAACACAAGCTTATTAACTTTGGAGCATCCTGCTAAGACCTAGAGCTTGCAACAAATGCCCTGTTGTTACTGAACCAGTACGTTCACTCTACTAGTCCAGTGGGCATGACCTCTTCATATTGCTGAAATGCAGAATGGAATGGTGCTCTTCTTTTCCACTTAAAATGAGAATGACTTTTATCGACCAAAAAGAGGCATCTCTCTGTTCCTGGAGAATCTGGGAGAGGGCTGCCCTAGCAGGACCTCCTGGGAATTCATTTTAGTAATTTTCTTTTCTTCCATTTGGGTAACAGAAGGCTGGAGTAGAGAGCAAGAGAAGGGCAGAGCTGGATAGCTGTTAGAACTATTATCAGGTGTCTAAAGGGCAGAAAAAGGAAGTGGTTACTTTTCATCCTCCATGCAGGGTTCCTTAACATGAGTTAGGGACCTCTGGCAGTTTGGTGAACTCATGAACCCTTTCTTAGAACAACATTTTAAAATGCATAGAATTACAAAGAAAATGCATTATATTGAAATATAGTTATTAAGGTTTTTTAAAATACGTTATGGATTTTAGGATTAAGAATCCCTGTTCTATAGGGAGGGAAATGAGGTTTAAGATGCACTAAGGGATCTAAAAAGTTGAGGGAATCTATTCTCTGAAAGAATATTTTCTCAAAAGAAAATTTTCTCTATTATCTCAAGATAATAGAATCGAATAGCCTACCAATAAAGGTTTGGAATT
>JAJPUD010003856.1:162168-177214 GCA_023553655.1 Myrmecobius fasciatus | reverse complement strand
GCTATTCAATTAAGCTTCCATTCTCTTTGTCTCTTCATATTAAACTTTAGAACATCCCTCAACTCCTTACATTGTGACTTCTGTTCTATCACTTCAATAAAAAGTGATCTCTCTCTTAGGTCTCCAGTGACCTTTTTCACTATTAAATCCAATTACCTTTTTTTTCCTCATATTGAATTCTCTGCAGCTTAAAATATGTTTTTATCATCAATTTAATAGCCAATAGAAATAAATACCCAAACATATGAAACAAAATTCAAAAATTTTCCCCTAAAGTGTTAGCCTTTAACTACCAGTTAGCTTGGCTTAAAATATAGAACTATACTTGACTCTTCACATTCTCCTCTCCTCCCTCTCTCTCTCTCTCTCTCTCTCTCTCTCTCTCTCTCTCTCTCTCCCTTCTTCTCTTCCTCCCTTCCTTCTTCCCTCCCTCCCTTCCTCCCTCCCTCCCTTCTTCCCTCCCCCCTCTCTTTTTCTCTCTATCAGTTGCCAAGTTCTGTAGGTCCATCACCCACAATATTTTTTTCAAATCCATCCAGACTTTTTGCTCACATTGCTGCCATGATTTTTATTGCTGACTAATTGATGTCTCTGACCACAGATTTCCCCCATTCTATCCATCCTTCCTAATGCTCAGAGCAATTTTCCTAATGCAAGTCTGACCATGGTATTCCTTGGCTTAAAAACATTGATTTACTCCCAACAGGAAAGAGTATATAATCTTTGTCTTCAAGACCACCCACTTTCTGATTCTAACTTATGTTTCCAATCTTATTTCATTATATTCTTCACACTTTATGATTTTGTTCACTCTCTCTCCCATGTCAATGTAGTTTTTCCTCTACCTATTAAAACCTTTCCTTTTCTTAAAGGTTGAACTCAGGAATACCTTCTCCATGATCACCTTGTGATCCCTCTCCAGGTAGATCAATCATTTAATCAGCACACATTTATTAAATTCCTGCTTTGTGCCAGACTTTCTATTAGGCATTAAAGATACAAAGACTACCCCTTTCTCCCCATCCAAATGAAACAATTAATCTGTACTTTCAAGGAGTTTACATTCTATTGGGAGAGATGACTTGTACATATCTAAGTATATGCAAAATAAATGCAAAGAAGTGATTTTTGAGTATACTGAATTCGGGGAACTACTTGTAGAACAACAGTTTGATTGGACTATAGACTTCATGATATATATTGTTTCCTAATAATATATGTCTGAAAAGGTATGGGGAAACTAGATTAGAGAGGACTTTAAATGCCAGACTGAAAATTTCGTATTTTACTCTAAAGGCAATAGGGAGTGCTAAAGACTATTGAGTAGGAGAGTGATATAATAGGGCCTGTATGTTAAGAATATCAATTTGGCATCTATGCAGAAAACGGTTTGAAGAAGTTTGGACTTCATTGCAAGTATTTCTACAAATTCATTTTTATTTTCTTCTATCATGTATACTTTCACAATTGAAATAAATTATAGTTCAAAACAGCCACATATGTTGGGCTTTCTTTTGTTTTATTTTGTTTGGGGCATAGAAATTACCTAGGGCCTACATGTTTTCACCAGGATGAACTGTCAAGGAAAAGCATTGAATTCCCTTTGAATCTCTGTGAAATGAATTCTCTATTATATATATGCCTATCTACTTTGGGGAAAGTTCATTGAAAAATTTTTTCTTCATTTTACTTACTTTGGCATCTAAGGAAAATGTGCTTCATTCCTTCTCTCTCTGTCTTCCTTTTCTCCTGCATTTACCTTAAGCAAATAGGATAAATAAGGTTTTTTTCCTTTTAATTCTATCCATTATTACAGCTTAAATCTGTTTTCTTGTGGTTAGTAATCCACTTGGGAGCTATTATTTCTTCTCTAAGACTGTCTTGTATCCATTCTGAGATTCCTTTCACATGTTCACATGTCCATGTGCACATCTTCTACTGTCTTTATCTTGCTTATCTTTGCCATGTTTCCTCACCTTAACCTGTGCTTTGTCAGTATCATCACAATGTCTCTCTCCCCACCCCTCATCCAAGTTCTCTTTCCTTAACTCTGCCTTCTCTTTTCTTGTAAATGAAGAGTTGAGAGGAATCTCGGGAAATTATTCAGTTCTTTTCTTACCCAAAACATGAATCCTTTCTTCAATGCCCTCCAAAAGGGAGCACAGACATTGTTCTAGGACTTAACCTTAGTTGTGATCAAGCATTCTGATGCAACTCCTACCTTCCTCCCCCAAAAAACAAATACTATTGACAACATCCCCAACAATCTCCCCTTGATCTCTGTTAATGGGAAACTCACAGCTTGTTAAGTGTTACTATGTTGTAAGATTTCTCTTCAAATACAAGTTTGGATCAGATGAAGTCTATGGGTCTTTAAATTCTGAAGTTCTGTTATTCTATTACATTTTTCCTTAAATTATGAAAAATTATTCCCTTCAATTTCCACCTAGATCCTACTTCTGTCTCTTAGGAAGAAGCAGAAAAAAGTCTCAGACCTTTTTCCACATGACAATAATTCAAATATTTGAAGACAGTTGCCATGTTTTTCGATACTATTCTCTAATCATGCTCTTTGATAAATGGATTGTATTTCCCTATAGCCCCACTAAACCATTGTGTCCACTCTTCCGCCAACAAAATCTTCTCTTCTAAAAAAGGCTAAAAATAAACCTAATCTTTTCATGGCATTGTTTCCATACTTTTACCATCCTGGCTATCTGCCTCTGGACATGTCCTTCCAAAAATATGATACTCTGAACTAAGGCTATATATACTGCACATGGAATGTGACCAGGACAGGATATGTCACATCTACCACCTCCCTTGCTATGACATGATGTTTCTATTAATTCAGCTTAATGTTTAACAAATGTTTAAGCTAATTTATTATACTATTGACCTCTGTTAAGTTCTCAGGCCATTAAATACCTCAGGTATTTTTCATATGAACTACTTTATATTCACATCTCCCTTTTCTTATCCCCATGCAGCTGATTCTTTAAACCCAGGTATAGGACTTTACAGTCATTCCGATTAAATTTCATCTTACTAGTTTTTAAACTACTATTCTGTTATGAAATATCTGGATTCTACTTTTATTATTAAGTATGTTATCTTTCCTTTCATTTTTATATAACTCACCAATTAGAAAAGCATACCATTTATATCTTCATGTAAGTCACTTATATTATTGAATAGAATAGGGAAAAGAAGGAAAAGAATAGGGGGTATTTTGGTTCTCACTAGGCCTCTCTCCAGGTTGACATTGGATGCTCAATAGGATCATAGAATTTTGGAACTTGAAGAGACTTTAAAGATTCTCTGGTCAATCCTCTGATTCTGATTTTTAAAAAATTATCCAACTCACATTTCCCTATCCTGTCTACAAGACTGTCATGAGAAACTTTGTCAAAGACCTTGCTGAAATTCCATTATACTATTTTCAAGCATGCTTCAACTGCCTCTCTCTGGAATCCCAAATCTCAAAGTTCTCCCCGACCTGTTTGATCTTTAGAGCTAGGTAGGATGGATAGCAGAGGGTATTTGTCTAATACTCAATTAACTAGCATAGATGGGGAGTGGTGGTAAATGATTGCAGGAGTCCTTTTCAGAACAAAAAAGCCATGTTACTATGCTATGGATATACTACCTCTCTTTTGAAACCTGATAAAACACAATTTTAATACTAGACTCAGTGTGCTGAATGAAATATATCTTTACATATTGGTCAACACAGTTTATATTTTTCAAGCCTCGCCTGTGGTGTGATATGTTAAAACTTAAATACCCTATGGCATGTGTTACAGACACAGGTGATGGAGTTCTGGAGAAATTATGGAGTCATAATTTCCCCCAATGTGGCACTGAAATACTAAGTCCACGGCCTTTCCATTCTCCCAGGGTGATTTACCCCAGTAACCCCTGCGGTGGTTTTAGGTCTGGCATATAGCATTTTCTGTGAAATCCATCCTTCCCCAGCAGGGTGAATTCTCCTGCTATCACTGATGGCACATACTGATTCTGAAGAGCCTTGTGATTTGGTACAGAAAGTAATTATCACTGTGGTGTGGTTTAGCAGTTGTTTCTGCAGTGCTGGTTAAAAGAAATAATAATAATAATATAAAAAAAAGACACAGTCAGAGTAACTGCTTGAAACATGCTATTTGCATTTTTAAGGAAATACTTCTTTGAGACAGCCTGGGTGAAAGGTCAGTATTTGCATATAAATGGAAAAGAAAGTGTCTGATGCTGGAAGTTACATCTATATTATTTTCTCAGCTGCTGTTTGAGAGATTAAGGGACATGCCTTGCATTTGGCTTTTATTGAATAGAGAAAGTACCAGTGATGCTGAATTAGAAGCAAAATAATGGGCAAAATGTGCAGAGCTTTAAAATTACCCCCCCTCTCTTTTTCTTTCTCTCTCTTCCCCCTCCCTCCCTCCTTCCTTTTTTCACCTCCCTTTCTCTCTCTCCTCTATTTTTTCTTTCTCTCTCCTCTCTGCCTCTTTTCTCTCTTCTCATCTCTTTCTCTCTCTTTCTTTTCCCTCTTTCCTGCATCTCTTTCTCTTTTCCTTCTTTCTTTTTCTGTCCTCTCTCTGCCTCTTTTTTCCTCTCTCCCTATCTTTTTTCTCTCCTCTCTTTCTTCCCCTTCTCTCCTCCCTATGTCTCTATCTCCATTTTCTATATCTCTACCTTTCTCTCATTTTCACCTAAACTCAGCCAAAACAGATTTCTCATTGCTTCACTCAGCAAGTCTTCATTTTGCTTTCTTTGAGTTTCAGCTGAAAAAAATCTACTAGAAAGAAAAAGGAGCATTTATCTTCCTTTTTCTCTGTCTTATTTGCCTTTCTTTCCAGGAGTCATTCTAGTTCTTGGGAAGGAAAGCCCATTCCTCCAACCTTAGATTCACTAGACTAAGGAACAGAAATCCCCTGTTGCTAAATGCATTCTCTATGGGGTGTAGAGCTTTTAAAGAAGAAAAATCACCATATTTGAGAAAATGACACATATAAATAGTGCCACCATATGTGGGTGGCATGTGTTTTGCTCTTGAGAAACATGTGAGTGATATGAATGAATATCAAGCATTAGAAGAGAAAGGCCATTTTTAACCTTTTACAACCACTGATATTTTGGTCCTACTAGAGAGAAAATGACTCTTCTGAGTAAGAAGGCTGTAGCCACCAGGAATGAAGCAGATGACTCTAATGAGCTCAGATCAGTCTAATGGTGCAACTCCTTTCATTTCATGAGCCTCATATGCTTTGTTTGGATGAGAGCTAGTTTATTCTTTGCCTGTCACACGTTCCCAGAGTTTCTAGCAATATCTATCACATCAAAAGGAGCAAAATTCTTATGGGAACAAAAATAGTGGTTATTAGACAACTGGTCTCTGATGTGACTGAAGGCTTAAAACAGATCATTTGGCTTTTTTTTCAATTAAATTTTAATTTTTTCTATTAATAAAAATCTATTTTTCCTCCATCCCTTCATTTAAAAAGAAAAAAGAAAAAGAAGACCCTTGTAAGAAATATGCAGTCAGGCAAAACAAGTTCTTTCTTTGACTATGTTTAAAAAAAGTGTCAATCTATATCCTGAGTTCATCAGCACTCTGTGAGGAAGTAAAAATCACGTATCATTATCAGTCTTCTGGAATTATAGTTAATCATCACACTGATGTGAGATCTTGAGTTTTTCAAAGTTTTTGTCTTTTACAATGTTTTTATTTTTGTAGAGTTTGTTCTCATGGTTCTGTTCCACTTTTTCATCAGTTCTACAAAAGCCTTGTAAGGTTTGTCTAAAAACTATCTCAGGCTGGCTTTTCTAGATTCGTAGACTAGTTTCTAGTTATAAGTTCATAGGATTGTAGATGGAATGGTAAAAGCTGTTTTAGATGACCTCTACTCTAGCTCCCTCATTTTACAGGTGAGGTCAAGAAAAGCAATTTGCTTAGATTATAAAATGATCAATTCTGGTGCACATGGCTCTTTTCAATAGCAAGGTGATTCAGACTAGTTTCAATGGTCTTGTGATGGAGAGAGCCCTCTGCACCCAGAGAGAGGACTGTGGGGACTGAGTTGCATCAATTAGTATTTTTTTCTTTTTTTGTTGTTTGCTTGCTTTTTGTTTTCTTTCTCATTTGTATCCTTTTTGATATGATTTTTCTTGTGCAGCAAGATAATCGTGGAAATATATATAGAAGAATTGCACATGTTTAACATATATTAGATTACTTGCCATCGAAGGTAGGAGGTGGGAAATGGAAGGGAGAAAAAAATTAGGAACACGAGGTTTGGCAAGGGTGAGTGTTGAAAACTATCTATGCATATGTTTTGAAAATAAAAAGCTTTAAAAAAATAAAAAGAAGTGATTTGTTTAAGGTCATTCAGGGATTCCACTCAAAAGAAAAATATAATTCACAGTGGAAAGAATGAGCCTGTGCCACTTATTGTCTATGTGATTTTAGCACATCACTTTACCTCTTTAGCCTCCTTTTTGTCATTTGGCTTTGTGGAGTTAGAAGACTGGGATTAGAATACTATCTCTTATAATAACTACGGGTTGCTCCTTGGCAAATTGCAACCCTTCTGAGTCTTATTGTTTTTGTCTATACGATGAAGATATTGGTTTAGATCATCTCTGAAGTCCTACTTTTAATCCCCCTTCTAAATTCTACAATACCATGACTGTAGGACCTCTGATCCAAACAAGTACGAAGAAGCAAAGCTTGCTTTCTTTCCATTGGTCTGAGTAAAAGACAGAACCTGATGATAATCCAGATTTTGTTCTTTCATGGATATTTTCTCATGCCATTATCATTTACAAAGGATTTCTTGGGTTAGGGATGGTGTATTTAATTGGGAAATGCAACGCATTTTTTCTGGAAATCTTACGATTAATATATTTTTGGGATCCTTACATGGTATAATTATTTTTGAATTATCATAATTTCTTCAAAAGTACCTCAAAACACATAGTATATCTTAGGTTTTGTAATTTTTTTAAAAAGTCATAAATATATGGCTTATTCAGATGATATACCTTTGTAGAAGATCAGAGAATAAAGCTGACTTTTTTCTAGCTCCTTTTTACAAGGGAAGCCTAGACTCACATTTTTGCTTTATCTATTCACTGCTGATTAAGAGAATTACTTCTAGGACCAACAAGGCCAAATACCATGGTAAAAATCCTAGATTTGGAAACTGAAAACTAGCTCTGTCACTTGGTACTTATGTGACCTTGGATAAGTGATTTTACCTCACTGGGCCTCGGTTTCCTCCTATGTAAAAATGAGAACATTGGACTAGATGGCCTTGAAGGTCCCTGTTAACTCTAGATCCATTATTATATATAATTAGGAGACATCTGGGCTAGGCTAGTGAACAGCCACATTAATCAAAGGACCTACACATAGAAGGGTTATTCTATGATGTTGGCTGGAGGAGGAATAATTTAAAAATTAAATTACTTAATGTGATAAAAAGTCTCTCATATCCCACCCAAGAGGCTTCAACTAAACATCTTTCTTCTTCATTCTTTCTCAGAAATGGAATGGGTTTAAGCATAGTTTCCAAGATTTGTAGGGAACAAAGACAACTCTTGTTTTGTAGTTGTGTGGCATTGTGTGTGTGTATGTTTTTGGGGAAAAACAGAACTAGAGAAGGTAATCACACCTGGAAGTTTAGTCTTCTAATTATATCTTTCATTTAGATTTAAAAGCCAGTGATTCTAAATGCAAATAAGGGCCTGTTGGTTTTAAAATGCATATTTACTGACAACAGTAATGGTTGTGCTTGTCTTTTCCCATTGTTGCACCTCCATAAATATGTTTACAAGACTAATTATTATCTTTGCACATTCAATCAGCACCCTGCTAAAGCGTACCTTCACCGCAGGGTGGGAAATGCAATCCCAAATTTCATACTGTAAGTCACAATGGAGGGGATGTTTTTGCATGTTTCCATACACCTATCCTTACAGGAACTTTCTGACTCTCAGTGATTTGATGTACAGACTTCCCATCAAGCTGGTGGTATCCTTACCACCTCCCCACACATATAGCTCATCCCTTTGAGAAGCTTTAGAATGAAGCACTCCAGGACCTAGATTAGATCAGCAAATTAAGCTGCTCCCAGGCTTTTCCAATCCACAAAGAAATTGTTTCCTAGCATCCTCCTTCCTTGGAGAGATGCCACAGGGAAATGAATGGTGTCACTGTGCCTTATGCCTCACCCAACATGAATCATTATTCTTGTGGGGTAAGTAGGTAAGTACAGCAGAAGGAAAGAGAGATAGATTTTATCTGTTGAACAACATTCTGCACTCAGGTGACTCTTGACATGTGGGTGAGAAGATTCCCAGAAGATACAGGATTTGATTAAGATGACAGCATCTAGAGTTTACATTCCCATTTTGTTGAAAGTGACATTGCAACCCAGAGAAATTCTCTGACTGGTTCCTCAGTGAGTTAGTCAAAAGCCTCAGAAATTGGAATCCCATTGATTTTATTGCAAATTTATTGTGCTACATTCTTGACCTTACTTCTCATTCAAGTCAAATCTGAAAATCATTTCTTTATTTGTACTTCCTAAGAGCAGTGTGTGTGGCTGGGTAGGAACTGTTGATTGTGTGTGTGTGTGTGTGTGTATGTGCAAATTGAGCATTCATCCTTCAGAAGGTACAAGCAGCAAGGAAGAAAGTTACTATTTTGAACCTGATCCTGAACCAAAAGAAACTAAGTGCTAAAGTAAAAAAAAAATGGGCATCTTGGGAGGCAATGTTTTTGACATGTTTGGGTTTGTAGTAGATGAGGAGGGAACCACAAGACATTTAGCTTGACACATACACACATTTGTATAAATACATTTATGGATACATATGCATATATATATACACATGTATGTGTGTATATATAGCTATCAAGATCTATATATCCATCTCTTAGATTTGGGGAAAGTAGATTTCAGAGAAAGGATAGAGGGTTTTCATGTTTAAGAGGGACAGAATGTTCTCAAGAACAAGTCTAAAAATGCAAACAAATTATTCTAATGAAGAAGAAAGGAAGGAGCTTTTAAAAAATACTGTAAATGCATAGAAAAGGATTGCATGGTCATGGACCAGTTCACATGTATTAAAGACTTATTGAAGATGGAAGCAAGGGTAGTTAACTGAGGATAAATGCAAACTATTTCACAGATGTGTAAGGAGATTATCTCCTTGTGATGAATGCTAATGTGACTCCTGTGAACTGTGTGTGACACTTAGGGTACTGTAGTAGTGGCACTAGAATATAAACAATCCAAACTGATTTCCTTATCCTTTTCCTCAAACCTGCAGAAAGGTAGTGGTTCATGTCAATATTAATTGAGAGAATACAATAGCTATGTTATCCTGTAGGTGGCATTTTCCCTGAGCCACTTTTTTTTTCAGTAGCCACTTCACTTCCTTTGGAAGGACATGCGTAGTATAGCCTCCCAAAGAGCTGCAATGAATCCACTGGCCACCAGCTAATTCTCAACTTGCAATCTATTGAGTGGCTCCTCAAATGCATTGAGCTATTAAAAATAAAAGTTGACTATATAATTATAATGACCAAGCTTAGTTATGGATATTAAAGAAAATGCACTTTCCTCTATTGCAAAGGCAGAGAACTGGAATTTTGTAAATATTATCAGAAAAAGTTGATGTGTTGGTTGATTTTGCTGAACTGCTGTTTTGTAGCTCCCATTTCCAAAGTCAGCTGAATGAGGAGCAGAAGACTTCAGACTGATCACAGTAGCCCTAGATTCCTTGTTCTTAATATGACTGTTGGGAAATCTGTGCCTCAAACACAAAGGAAGCAAAAGACATAAGCAGAGAGTCCCAAAAATCTTACTGCAATTTTAAGTTTTTAGCAGCTTAAGCTTTAGAAACTTAAAACTGCCCTAAGACCTTTGGGACCCCCTCTATCTATGGACACTACTCATCTCTTCTGTGGACTCTTTCATGGTTTACCTATTGCATTCCTGGTGTCATTTCCCACTACCACGCCAAAAATTTTAGTAGAGAATCAGAACCCAAGATATTTGTGGAGAAGATAAGCTACTTCTAGTAAATCCAAATTATATAATCTAAACAAATCACCTCCTAGAGTACAGAAAGGAATCACCAATATATATACCTTTTAAGCCACCAACATCGATCATTTTCAAATGCTTGAGGACAGCAGAGGTGCTTCATTACTAAAAAGGAAGGACAGATGTGGTCCCAATTTGTCAAAAAACATAGACTGTTGAATTTGATCTTCGTCCCCAGAAAAATTCTAGAATACAGTATTTAAAAGTATCATTTGTGAGCACCTAGAAAAGAAAGCAATATGGATTTATCAAGAAGAAGCCATGTCAGTCTCTTTTCAGTCCTTTTTTAAGACAAGTTTATTAGATTAGTAGATTGGAGGAGTTCTATAGACAAAGTATACTTGGATTTCAGCAAGGTATTTCACAGAATTTCTCACATTATCTTTGTGAACCAGATGTAAAGATGTGATTTGGATGATAGTAAAATGAGTTGTGTACAGAACTAGTCGAATGATTGGACCTCAAAAGTAATGTGATTTTTATATCAATGTCAACCTGGAAAAAAGGTCTCTAATGGGTTGTGTTCCTGGCCCCAGGGCTCTATTCTTGGCCCTATTCTGTTCAACATCATTATCAGTGACTTGGATGAAGGCACAGATGTCATGTTTACTGAAAATTGCAGGCAGCACAAAGCTGGGAAGAATAGTAATTGCATTGGATAACAGTACTGGGATCCAAAAAGATCTCAAGAGACTGGAATTTAAGAGGCAAAACATTTCCTTTAAAAAAGTTAGCTGATGGGCAGAAGGTAACTTCACAATAAGTTGGAGTATTCTGGTAGATTGTAGATTCAACATGAATTGGTAGTATAATGTGGTGTGGTGTGATGTGATGTGGTATGGTGTGGAAGCTAAAAATCATTAATTCAATTAGAGGCTGCATTATGGGAAGCATCATGTCCATGTTGGGGGAGGTGTCAGGTAACCACATCTGTATTCAGCTCTGGAAACTACATTTTGGAAAGAAAATTGACAAGCTGGACCAACTCCAGATAAAAATGGCCAAGAAGATGAAGAAATTGCCATAGAAACATTAGTACAGTACAAAGAATACAGACACTGATGTTAGAGAATGTGGGTTCCTCTGATGCTTACTATGTATAACATATAGCTTCTCTTCCCTGGATTTTTTTCTTAATTTGTGAAATGAAAGGTTTGGATCAGGTGGGATCCGAGGTCACTTTCAAGTCTATTTGTTCTGGTGGTTGGTTAAAGATTTTTAACCTAGATAAAAGTCTCTTTACTTCTGGGTCTCCTACTTTTTAAGACTATAAATGGCAGAGAAAGTTCTGATCTGCTTTGTTCAAGGGTGTTTCCTCACTTGGGAATTCCCTAATAGAGGTGTCAAACTTGCAGCCCACACTGAGTGTATGTGTCCTGAATTAGATTAAAATGTAATTGGAAAGTGTTTAGCAAAATAAAAAAATATATATAATACAATATAGATAACCTCAACTTGTGGTTTTCTAAGTAAATATATGGTTCCTGGATACAGATTTCTATTGGAGTTTGATACCAGTAAAATCCCAGCTCTAACCCCTATCTCATTTCCTATTCCTAAGATTTTTGGGGGGGAGGGCAGGGTGAAAAGAACTGAGGATAGTAGTTTTCTTTACCTGTTGCAAGGGTAAGAAGATGGAAGAGCATTAACGCTAGTGCATCTTTCTTCTTGCTTAAATGATGGCCCTTCTGTAGGAAATTGTGGTGTTCTTCTACTCCTCTCCCCTAAACCTTCACCTACTCCTCTATTCCAAAACCCTTGTATATGGTTTGGGGAGTGGGGAAGGCTGTGAAAACACTTGAACTTAATTCCATTCTGAAGACCACAGAAAATTTGTAAGTTCAAGTTCAGATGTCGAATCTCCTTCTTTCTATGTTCCATTTCCTACTCATGTCCCTACTACTGGTTCCATTTCTGATTCATCCATGTCAGACTCTTTAGTTATAGTACTTCACGATTTCACTTTCTGGATCTCATTCATGAGAAAATCACTACAGGTCTTGCTAGTATGATTTGGTCTGTGCAATCAGAATACTTATAGAATACCCTCTGAAATACTCCCCATGATGGCTGTACCAATCCAGGTTTACAATGCCTTCTAGGTCCCTAATACTACAGTTCCCATACTGCCCCCCTTCCCCAGATTCAGTCTCCAGGTTAGGATCCAGGAGCTCCCCAACATTTCCTGTATTTAAGGCAGAAAAGTATAGAATTTTGATATCTGCTACCTAAATGTCTAATGAAATCTATCCACTTCAGGGCTTAGCAGGAGTGCCATTATGTAGGTAAAACGAAGAATAGCTCTTGCAACATTTTGAATTCATTTCCAAGCCTTTCTGCCTCAATGGAAAGATTATTGATAGTCTTTGAAGTCAGAGGATTTGGGTTTGCATCTTGCCCCTAACTACTTCTGTGACCTGGGTCTCAGTTTTCTCATCTGTAAAATGAGGGGATTGAACTAGAAAATCAGAAGGTTCCTTCCAGCTCTCATTAAATCTATGATCCTTAACCCCCCTGGTTCCAGAAGCCACCTATTTTTGGCTAGAGCCGAAGACTTGACCCAAGTCTAATTGTATTTTCAGTTTGCACCTCTTCATGCCCACTCCCAAATTTCCCACTGTTTAAACTTCTTACCCAGGATGATGCCATTGATAACAAAAGAGGGCCCCCTGCTGGATGCCTTCAATAATTTTGTGTTGAGTTCAGAACTCTTAAGAGACCCCCTTTCAGAGGGTCCTGTATACTTCCAGCAGTGGAGCTTGACTAGTAGGGAACTAGTTGCCCTCTAGGTTGGATTGACTTCAAAGGCTAAAAGACAATAGGTGAAAGTTTGTTAACAGAAGTAGAGAACTTATCAATACAGATAGCCAGGGGCCAATCAACCAAAGTCCAGAGGGGCAAGAGAGGAGAATTTTTCCCCTTAGAGTAGCAGGCATTCAGCTGGAGCAACAACTAACATCCCTCCTAGAGGGGTTTAGAGTGAATTGGTCAGGTGTAAAGTAATAAAAAGGTCAATAGCCTAGAGATAAATTCTGTGCATTAGTCAGACACTAGCCAGAAGAGCTGGAGGCTTATGTCTTTTCCTTCCCTGCCTCAACCTGATGTGACACAGCCACTATTTCAGGCAGCAATGAACATAGGCTGGGACTTCCCACAGGTCAATTCACAGCCTGAGCCCATTGGAGAGGTCCCCTAGCTCAGGCACTGTCTACTTCAACCCTCCCTGAACAATGAGTCAGCACTAAGCCTGTATTAAATCCATTCTAATGGACCAATTTTTTTGACGGGCTTTTGGACACAATTAAAGACAAACTCTGGAGAGGAGAGCTGGCTTCATCTTTGCTTCTTTATTGACAAAAGGAGCATCTTTTTTTGAGATTTTGGACCCACCCCTAGAGGATCAAGTACAGTGGCTCCATCATGCCCTATCTTGACAAGACTTACTCAGGAAAGACTTAGAGGAGTCCATGTTAACTAGGTGGAGTCCAGTTTCTGGGAAAAGGCCAGGAGGCTGGATTACTGTGGATAAGTAGGCTATATCTAGGTTAGTTGTCCCACTGAGGGATAGAGGATACAGTGGGAGTGGAAAGGTACCTGGTAATGGAACTATTTATTAGAACAGAGAGGAACTCTCCACTTTGCAAGATGATAAGGGATTGTTGACAATCAAGGAAAACTTCCTTTTAGAGTGCATCATCAGCTCAAGGGAGTCATAAATCTTACCTGAGATACTTATGAATTATATGATCCTGAGTGATCTTATAGAAGATCAAGAAGAAGAAACTTAGCCTTTCTGAACCTCAGTTTCTTAATATGTGAAATGAGGGCAATAATAGGACTGCCTTCACAGAGTGGTTGTGCAGATCAAATGAGATGAAACACATGAAGAACCTTGCAAACTTTAAGGATTAAAGTTTATATGGTTTAAGGTATATAAATATCAGCTATGATTGCCCATCTGAATATTGAATACCTGCAATTGTCCCAGAAACTCAGTAAAAGACAAATCCAGTGATACTTATTATTATGAACAAATTTGGCTTCTGGTTTAGGGTTGCCAGAACCTCAAAGCAACACCTTGTGTAGGACCTGATCCCTTCCACCATACACACAGCAGCATCCTCAGACCTGGAAACATAATAGCCACTCTGTTGCAGAAATAGGGGGATAAACTTGAAGAAGAGAGCAGCATCTGTGACTTATCTGGCAGTCAACAAGTCAATAAACTTGTATTATATATCAGGTAATGTGCTAAGAAATGGGAATCTAAATGCAAGGAAAAATAAAGTCCCCCATCTCAAGTATTTTAATGGGGGAAAACAACATATACATGAAAGCTGAAAAGAAGGGAGGAAGGGGAGATCCCAGAGGATATGGTGGCAAGTCCCAAGAAAGAAAGATGACTAGCCTTGACCCTTGTTCCAGGAAGAACTAATCAATAAGAGAAAGGGGCCACAGGGAGTAAAGGAGAAGGTATTTGAAAGCTGGGAGCAAAGTCCTATAGAAAAAGCTCTGATGAGTTCACATATATGTTTCCCTTTATTTCTTTGCTTCTCAGAGAGAAGATAAGGTGATAGTGGGAGGAGTGTTGTGATACAATACAAGAAGCATGTACTCTCCCTCCCAGCACTCTAGTTTTTTGTTTTGTTTTTGGTTTTTGATGGCACCAGATCTGGAAAAATGAGTCATTTACATCTCCTTGTGTGCAGTCTATCCCATGGACAGAAATCTCATTGGATAGGCTGAAGGGAGGAAGCATGGCCCAGTGAATAAGACATGGATTCCAAGTCAAGAAAATGGATTCACATCCCACCTCAAGCACTTAGCAGTGTGACCCTGAATAAGTCACTTAACTATTCATTTTCTTCACCTGTAAAGTAAGAGTGATGGATTGAATGGTCTCTAAAATACAACCCTAAATCCATGATCTT
>JAJPUD010003856.1:114562-162158 GCA_023553655.1 Myrmecobius fasciatus | reverse complement strand
TTTCTCTAGGAGAAATTCTAGCTTTGCAGCCTCCCTCTTCACCTTCTTTTCGACCTTGAACTATAATTTATATAATTTGCACCCTCTTCTCTTCCTCAGATATCAGAAGATCTCCAACTGTTCATTAATTGTTGTCATGTTACCTTCTCCTCCCCATCCCAGCCCTACCCATGACCATATATTAACATTGAACTCAATTTCAACAATGCCACTGATGCCTTTCGTCATGCTCAAAGCATGTTTTTTCCCTTTTCCAACCCTGGCTTCCACCATTACTTCTCCCTATCCCTCAGAACTCAGCATATCATTGGGATGAGCTACTGATACATGGAAGTACTGGAAGCCAGTTAAGTGAACTTGAAAATCTCCTTAGAAGAGACCTTGTAGGTCTTCATTCTTCCTTTTGGTCCAGCATATAACTTAAACAAGAATCCTCTCAATATCATCCCTGATGAGTGATCATTCAGCTTCATATTGACCTGCAGGGATTGGATCATCTCCTGAGTTTACTCATTCTACTCTGGTCAGTTCTAATTATAAGGAAGCTTTTCATTATATGACATTAAAATTTATCTCCCTACAACTTCCATTCACTGGTCCATAATCCAGTCAGTCAGTAAACATATATTAATCATTTACTATATTTTAAGCACTCTGTTTAAGTGTTGGAGATAGAAAGAAAGGCAAAAGATAGTCCCTTATGACATTTACTTGCTATTTGATTCTAGGTAAATCATCTAAAGTCTCTCAGGCCTATTTTCCTATTTATAAAATGAAGAAAACGAAACTTACATTGCTTGTCACAGTAATTTGTTGTGGGGAAGCTGCCTTGTAAACCCAAGTGTTTTTGTAAACTTGAATTATTAGCCTTCAGGTTTTTTCAAATATTGAGTCTCCCTACTTTATCCAGGGTAGAAGTAAGGGGCTATTCACAGGCTTAATCCAACTCTGATAAGCGCAGGACCCTTGACTTGTGTTTTTTCCAACCTGGGCTGGTTTGCCCCTTCATAAATAACATAATTTGGCTTGCCATATTAATATTCAACTTGGTGCTAAAACTGAATAAGCATAGCCCAAACAACTAAGAACTATTGGACTCCACTAATCTTAGTTTCTCCAGCCATAGGGATTACAAATATGTATCAGTACCTGGTTGGCTAATTTTAAGCAATCAGATAAAAATGAATCATGGGAATATCACTTAGTTTCCACTCTAGAAAGCTGTCAAGAACTGTGATCTCCATTCCTAAAACCTATAATCTCTCCTAAAAATAATTAATCAATAAGTTAAGTCTAGGTCATACTGGATCCCCAGTAATGGTAGTACCTTGTTACCTAGAATCTCTTAGATTAGGCTATGATTTAAATGAGTCTAAGTGGGAGAAGAACTTCCATACTCCTGATCTAGAATGTGCTTCCAATGTCAATCATCTGTAGTAGTCCACACCTTTAATAGTCCCAAGAAGTCATCCCAAAATGGCGAGTGATAGCTAGGTTGTACTTCAATCTCAAATATTGAACTTGTGGCATGATAAGAGCATGCTTGCTCATATGAACAGCTCAGTAGCCACAGGACCTTTAATGCATATCAAGTTGAACTGCCAACTACAATAGTCCTGAATCCAATTTCTTGCTACATCACCTGATGTCATTGTCCTCTTAAAAAATGAAGGATAAACAAGAAAAACAATAGCAACAGTTGTCAGTTTTTCTTTATCTGACTTACTGGCTATTATTTTTTCATTATATTGCTTCATATACATTTCTTATCACAGAAAAACTTGTGCCTAAGGTAGTTTCCACAGAACAAGTTTCTCTATCATGAACTGTTAACTTTTTAGCAACCCTTCAGATAAAAATACTCTATGTGAATAGGAGTCTCCTCTATGGAGTCTTTGAGAAGTAGTCATTTAGCCTTCAATGAAAGACTAACTTCAGTGGCAGTCCATTCTACTTTGGACAGTCCTAATTGTTTGGACATGCTCCTTGCTAGCAACCCTAAATCCAGCTAGTTCTACCATGTCCACTGACATGTCCATTGACCCTGCAGAATAAGTCAAAGACAGTCTTCCAAATGGTTGAAGAGAACCATGTTTCTGCTAATTCCTCTCTTCTTCAGATTAGATATATCTAGTTCTTTCAACAGATCCTGAATGACTTGGCAATCTAGTCCCCTCCCTACTCTCAATACCTCTGTGTTCTTGCTTGTCTGTGTTCTTCCTAAAATGTGATGTCCAAACTGAGCATAATATTCCAACTACGTTTTCATCACAGCAAAATATAATGGAACTATCTTCAACCTTGTTCTGCTTACAACACAACCCCTTATTGCAGCCCTAGATTGTTATGACATATCATAATTTGTATCATTAAAATTAAATTAAATTATCATTAAAATCTCTCAAACTTCCCCCCATAAGTTGTTGGCTATTTTTTAACTTGTGAAGTTGATTTTTGATATCCTAAGTGAAGTAATTTACATTTAGCTCTACTAAATTTTCCCTTTTTGGATTCAGCCTATTATTCTTGCTTAGTGAAGTTTTTTTTTTCTTTTGGAGGGAGGGAAAGGAATCCTAATGATCATCCAGTTTATTAGCTATGCTTTCTTGCTTGATGTCATTTGCAAATGTGATAAGTAAGGCATATTAGCATTCATCCAAATCATTGAAAAATGTTAAGTAACTGATAGATAGATCTCCACTAGAGAAATCATTCCCAATTCTAAGTTAATATTAATTTGAGTTTAGCAATCCAACCACCCCTACATCCATAAAACTTCGTCCACATCTTTCCATCTTTGTCCACGAGAAAAGATTTTTAAGTGCTTTACTGAAATTAGGGTATACTTTCTATAGAATTTCTCCAAGCGATACAAACTTCCAAAAATTATTATTATGGAAGAGAGGTTATCTCAGCCTTACCAAATCACACAGAGAAATCACTTTGACTAGGTGCTTAGCTAATGGTTTTGAAGAATATATGTCCCTTTTCCCCATAAGAGGCACTCTACAAGGAGGGCCAAAAACATAGAAATTCATTTGAAATAGAAATTTTATTGAAACAGAGAAACAAGCATAATCTGAACATTGGGCTTCCTCTAGGGGTGCTGCAGGTAGCCAATTTCTTTATCTATAAGGGTACATGAATTGATTTTTCAAAGGTTTGTTTTAGAATATCAAAGAAAAGTATCTGGCATTTCTAGAAAATAGAATTTCTCCCTTCAGAGTAAAACTTAGAAGTTAGATTCCTCATGAATGGCAAGGAAATATGCTTAGACATGTAGGAGCAGCTACATGGCACAATGTAGGTAGCACTGGTCCTGCAGTCAGGAAAATCTGAGTTCAAATATGGCCTCTGAAATTTTCTAGCTGTGTGACCCTGAACAAGTCACTTAACCCTGAGTGCTTATCCCTCCCCCATCCTCCAAAAAAGAAAGAGATATGTACTTGGACAGAAATCTCACCAAAATAAGGAAGCAGCTATGTGGTACAATAGATAGAGGCATGACTTACAGAGTAAGATAAGAGTTTAAATCCTGCTTCACACATTTATGAGCTGTGTGACCCAGAGCAAGTCCCTTAATCTTTATCAACCACAGTTTGTTCATCTGAAGAGAAAGAGAGAGAGAGAGAGAGAGAGAGAGAGAGAGAGAGAGAATAATATTACTTGCCTTAAAAGATAATTGTGAGGATTAAATGTGTTAACATGTAAAGTGCTTTACAAACCTTAAAATGCTATATAAAAGCTATTACTACTGAGCATTCACACTTAGAGGTACTCTTTCAATGTTTTAACCTTTTTATTTTTTATAATAATAGCTTTTTATTTTTCAAAATGCACCCAAAGAGTGCTCGCTTCGGTAGCACATATACAAAATACACACAAAGATAGTTTTCAGCTTTCATTTTTGCAAAACCTTGTGTTTCTCACCTTCCCACCTCCCCTTTTCCCTAGCCAGCAAGTAATCCAACATAGGTTAAACGTGCAATTCTTGTAAACATATTTCCACATTTATCATATTGCACAAGAAGAATCAGATCAAAAAGGGAAAAAATGAGAAAGGGAAAAAAGCAAGCAAACAACAACAAAAAAAGGTAAAAATACTATGTTGTGATCCACATTCAGTTTGTACATCTCTCTGCATGCAGATGTCTCTTTCTACCACAAATCCATTGGATTTGCTCTGAATTAACTCATTGTCGAAGAGCCAAGTCCATCACAGTTGATCATCACATAATTTTGTTGTTGCTGTGTACAATGTTTTGTTGGTTCTGCTCACTCCACTTAGCATTAGTTCATGTATGTCTTTCCAGGCCTTTCTGAAATCTTATATTCACTGGCAGTAATGAAGAAAGGACAGGAGAATGGTTTTTACCTTCCTTTTCAAAATGGTCATAGTCTAAAGTAAGTTCATACTCTCAGGCAGAACATACAAATTGGGCTTTTTAAGAGTAGAAAACAGCTACCTTAGTGAATACTAGAAGTAATGTCAGCTTAAGTACCAGCCGAGTAATGAATGAACAAATCTGATTTTTGGAGATGTTCCTGTATTTCTGAAGAAGGCAGAGTGGCATAATGGCCCTAGGGTCAGATGCCCTGGATTCAAATGCTACTTCTGATCTCCCCTATCTGAATGATCTTGAGTATATTACCTTATTTCTGTGAACTTCAGAACTTCATCTGTAAAATAAGAAGGTCTGAGTTCCCTTCTAGAACTAGGATTCTGCTTTTTTTTTCCTTGTGAAAGGGAAGCTATGTCCTTTAGTGACAAGGAAAAAGTCCCACTCCTTTATTTCAGCTGCAAGTGAAACATGATAAATACTATTTTAAAATACTCTGATATTACAGACAGAATGAGAGGTAGTTTCCATCCTTGAGAATTCATATTGTATGAATAAGGTGGTAGTTAATGTGGCCTGAGGCTGGGAAGAAGATGGAAAGAGAAAAAGGAGAAAGGGAAGGATCTAGGAAGGGGATCCTACTATTGCTGCTCTTGTGCTGGAGTTTAATTAAGGACAATGTCTACCTAATTAAAAGATGACCCCCTGCTTTTATTAGTAGCTGTTTATGACTTTCTGACCTTCCCTCCCTTTACCCTTTCTTCCCCACTCCCCGCCCCCATTTTTAGGTTTTCTCTGACAACTGTACAGTGAAAACATGTTCTATTCACCTCAGAGCCACTGTCCACAGTGCTGAACTATGCACTCAAGTAATCAGTATAGAGAGAACTGAGCTATCCATATTCATTCCTTTGGGGCCAATGGAACATATCTGAGAGAAGGATGACTAAGACTGTGGCCTCATTAGCCTTAAGCACTAACCACTTGGTGGACAGTGAAGGGTAACAGAGTAATCAGCAATTTAGGATCAGTAAACTACTGATCCAAGTAATTCAGGCCTGAGGTTGCATGTGTTTGTTTTAGATTTAATTCAATTTGATTCAACAAACATTTATTGCCCCATTCACCAGGTAATTGCTGTAGAGGCAGGCTTGTTGCCAGTGGCAAATGATTTGCTTTGGTCTCAAAGGCTGAATAACACTTGCTGCCCAAACTATCCTTCAAACTCAAGCCAACAGCTTCCCATTTTGTTAAAATCTCACCAGTCTTTGTGGACCATCATGTTCTAGTCAGTGTTGTCCAGAAGAAGTCAGGATAGATCCTCTGCCAACCAGAGCAAGGTCTACATAAAACATTGCACAGAGTTGATAACTGATAACTAAACTTATGGCAGAGGATGAGATTACTAAGGGAGAGCAGAAGGTTGGTCCCGAACAGAATGTGGTGGGCAGGAGGATGATGATAATTTATCTAAGGAGACCAATAAGGAGCAGTCAGATAGGTACTAGAACCAGAGTAGTTTAATGGAAGCCAAGGAAAGAAAGTATCTGGGTTTGTGAGGAGGAAGAGGGGTTATTCAATACTGTCAAAAGTTACATAGCGTCTAGTAGAATAAGGACTGATAAAGTATCATTAGATTTAGAATTTGAAATCTTGCTGATAACTTTGAGAGATTTCATTTACATAAGGAGGTCAAAAGCCAGATTGCCAGGAAATGTGCTGACCACTTCCATCTTGGCCCCATTCCCATTTTGGACATAATCAGTCAAACAACAAACATTTATTAAATGCTTGCTATGTGCCTGGCAGTGTGCTAAAATTGAAGATACAAAGAAAAGCAGAAACTATCTATTCTCAAGGGACTCGTGTTCTATTGAAGAGAGGGCATAAAAACAACTGAGTAGATACAAGATATATATAGGGCAGGTGGAAGGTCATCTCAGGGAGATCTCTCCATCAGTAGTCCAGGATCAAAGCTCCCTTCTTCAGAAGTTACATTATCCTGAGTCAGGAGATCTAAGGTGTGAAATGAGCACTTTTAATTAATTATGCTAACAAAGCCTTACAACCTTTGGCAGAGAGCTTAAAACTTTTCTTATGAAAGAGTGCAGTTCATCCCACCCCACCTCCATTCCCACTTCCCCAAGCCTGGAATGCACTCCAACTCTAAATTTATGATCCTGTGATATCTTCATATTGCAGCATTTTCCTTCAGAGTTTAGCAGAAGTGGTGATACCGCTTTAGCAAAGCCTCTTCTGATATTCCCCAATTGAAAGTGATCTTTCCTTCCTCATACTTTTAAGACAACATTCAATTCAGTTTAACACACTTTTTAAAGCACCTACTATGTGCCAAGTCTCATGCATGGGAGATATAGAAACAAAAAATGAAATGGTCCTCATCTTCAAAGGATGTTTACTGAGATCATTTTATTTGTCTCAGTCTAATGGTGATACCATAGATCTATAACTGGAAGACAATTTCCAGGGCATCTAATACAAGAACTGTTGTTATTTAACAGAAGGGAAACTAAGGCCCATAATTGCCCAAAGTCCCACAGGTAGTAAATAGCACAGTTGAGATTCAGACTCAGGTCCCACAAGTCCGCATTTAGTGTTCTTTTCACTGCCACATGATCTTCCCTTTGCCCAATACATTCTTGGTTGTATCATATTTATTTTGTTGAAGGCACCATCATTTTTCTTGTCATCCAGGTTCACTACCTAAACTCTTTTCTCTCCCTTGGCCCCTTTACCCATTTTTGTCCATCCCACCATCTCTCTCCCATCTCTCTGCCCCTCTTCCTCTAGAACCTTTCCTCTAGTTCAGATTCTCATTACCTCTTGCCTATATTATGTCACATTGCATTCCCCACTTCCATACCTTTGTATAAGGACATGCATTCTCATTCCCTTTTGTTGTTGTTCAGTTGTGTCCAACTTTTTGTTTTCTTGGTTTTCTTGGCAAAGATACTAGAGTAGATTGCCATTTCCTTTCCTAGCTCATTTTACAGATGAGGAAATTGAGGCACATAGCTAGTATCTGAGGTCAGATTTGAACTCAAGAAGATGAGACCTGCTGATTCCAGGCCCAGTGTTCTGTGCACTATGGTGCCACTTAGCTGCCTTATAATCTACCCATCTCCCCTTAGATTTCTTTAAATCACCATTCTAATGCCATCTCCTCTACATGAGGCATTTTCTGTTCTCCCAGCATTCTTTTACTCTTTAAATTAGATTGTATTATTGTGTATATGTTTTGTATTTATTTAACCCAGTAAATGTTGTAACCTCTTCCAATGTAATTTGAGCTTCTCATAGGCAGGGACTGTTTTGGTGTTTCTTTGTGCTCTCAGTACCCAGTACAGTCTCTTGCACATAATCATGATTAATAGCTATTAATGGAATTGTTGGATTGAAGGTGTCGGCTGTCCCCTGTAGACTGCAAGCTCTTTTAATTCAAGAATTGTCTTTTTTTAAATCTTCATATCTCCAGTGTCCAGAACATAGTGGGTAACTAATTAATGGTTGTGCCATTGCATTGCATTGAGTTAATACTTCACCTTCAAGTAGCATCTTTCACTCTAAGAAAAGGTTGGTGATAACCAGGATAATAGCTGGCATTTATGTAATGATTTATGGTATCAAATCACTTTACTAATATGATCTCATTATCTTGGGATCTTGGAACCAAGCAAGGCATTAGTTAAATAGTCATCTCAGTGATTATAGAACCTTTATCTTTGTGCTGATCATCATATTTTACCTTTTCCCTAAGAGAAACTGGGATAGCCAAGAAGCCTATAGCTGGATTATGCTCAAGTTTTTGTTGGAGTGAGGCCTTTTTTCTGTGCTTTTCCCTCTGTAAAGTTTTTCACTTGCTCCAAAATTTTTCTATCCTCAAAAGAGCTCAAACAAACAAAAAATGACAATTTTTAGCATAATGCTTACTGAAGCAAAAGCTGCTACCCCACTGGGGCCTCCAGTATCAGCACTTTCCTAAAGTGGTTGTGTTTTGAGTAACAGCTCAGAGAGAAGAATCAGGTGGGCTAAACTCCAGGATGCCTTCTATCTGATGACCCACCACACTTTCTTCTGTTTTCATTGTAATCCTTTCTACTGCTTCACTGGAGTCCAGTTTAGCTCCTAGCAGGAATGATGATGAAAAGTAGGACAGATTTCCCTCCTTTATATCAGAAGATACAAGTACTATATCTTGCATTTTATAGGCACTTAAATGTTTATTGATTTGAATCAAATTGTCTATCTTGTAATCACAAGGCCTGGCCTTTGGGTGTAGGTGTGCTTTTATAGTACTGAAAGGAGACAATGAAATACAGATAAAGAAATGATTGTCAAAGTCTAAAATGTGCAAGAAATTAAGGCAGCTAAGGAAGGACTAACAACAGAATGCCTCAAATACATAATGCATATTCTGAGCAAGCAAAATATTGGCACAGTTAACTGATTGCTTATATGTATTATATTCCAGGCTGGTTGCAGAGCCCCATACATATAAGCAGGATAGAAAGGCAAAAGCTCTTATTAATTATAAGAAAAAAATTGGCTGCAAACCACCACCCATTCTTGAAGCTCCCTGGACTAAATGGGGTAGTTACTGTTGTTGACACATTCTGATATGGAGGTTGGCAGTCCTTCAAATGGCAATGCTTGCATTTGGCTTTTTTTTTAAACAAAGCCTTCCTGGTCATCTTAAGTTTATGTTTCCCTCCTTTGCTGAGTGAATAAGTTCTTTCTGTACCCATGTTGACATCTGATTTTACCTGTAGTTTTCCCTCGTCATTTCCCATATAAAATCTCCAGAGGGATGTGGGCAGGAAAACAAAAGGGATGACAGAATATGCAGTGATTTGATGTGTTTAACGAGTATCTACTATGTGCAAGGCTCTAGTCTGCGTTAGGCTCTGCCACGCAGAGAAGTTAAATACTTCTGAACAATTTCACTTAGATATTGACTTGGACTTGCCCAGGCAAACTTCAGTTAAGCCAAAAAAAAAAAGAAGGAAAAAATCTTTGCCCCCAATTAGTTCATAATCTAATTACGGGGATAAGGAAAGGCACTATGCTATAATGGAAAAATGACTTGAGAGAAATGGGTTTGAATCTGAGCTCTTTCACTCAAAGGCCAGGGTCTCTCACTGCATCCAGGGCTATTTCCAGTCCTCCTAATCTATATCTTGCCAATGGACTCCAGAGGAGAGAGTGAGGCTGGTAACTCTACTCAGTTCTCCCTCACTTAAATCCTAGCATGTTGTAGCATTATTTCCCTGATATATTGGTCTTTTGGAGAATGAAGGAAAAGCAACAAAAACAGTATGACCTTGGGCAAGTGATTTAACCTTTATGATTAGTGTACTCATTTTGTAAAATAGGTCTAATATTTTACTACCAATCTCATAGGGTTGTTGTATTTTGCAAACCTCAAAACACTATAAAAATATGAAATATTAGGGGAGGACAAGTGCACAGATAACCAAAGTACTCTTAGGACAATAACCAGAATTTGATTCCTAGCTTCAATTTTCATGAAGCCCTTGTAATCTTATGAAGAACTCCACTTGTATTTCATCCTTCATTTCCAAGGACTTCTTAGTGTATTTAAAGGCTTCAAACTCTTCCTCATTTGATTCTTTACTTTTGTATTGCTAAATTGTATATGCTGTATAACATTGGTTAATGTGACTGGAAAGAGTTAAAAGCTTAATAAATTAGTGCACTTGCTTTGACTCATTTCAACCATATTAGTTTTGAGGTATTCAAATCTGAAAACTATGTGGCGGGTGGGGGGGAGGGGAGGAGAGACACAAGAACAAAACAGAGATTCTACCTTCAGGGAGATGTTATTAGAGGAGTCATAGTCTTCTCCTTTAGGGGACTCTGTGATAGTGAAGAAAAGATCCTTGCTTTCCAAGAAAAATTCAAAAAATTGAAGCTCCAAGATTGGAAATGGCATATCTAAGGTATATCTAGTAAGTCATACCTAGGAGAATCCTAGGAAGTAGTGAAGGAGGAATATCTTGGAAACTATGGGATGTGGATTTGGTTCTCAGGGAGACTTTCTATGGGAGACAGAAAGTGGCATCCCAGAAATAATTTCTGCAGTGGATTAGAAAGAGAGTCCATAGAGATTGTGTGGGGCAGGGGTCATAGCAGATGACAATTTAGATAGCCAATGGCCTTGAGAAATCCAGGGCATGGACTCCTTGGTAGGAGGTAGGCATATTTTGAATTTTTATAAATATTTTATTTACTAGTCTACCCCCTTGGCTTTTATTTTCAGACATTTTGCCCTTGGAATTTTGCTAAGGAACTGCAGACATTAGCTGTGCCCTAGGTGGTAGCGATTTCATTGGGAACCTGAAGGAATGCCAGGGTTCAAAATTAGAGGGGAATGGGATGAATAAAAAGAAAGTCTAAAAGGATGGTAGAAGGGACAGACTCAAAAGTATAAGTGAAGTGCTCGGTTTTAGAGAAGAGGAGGGGCATCTCTTCTGACTTTAGTGAGAAAGGAGGATCTTAGTCTTCATAAGAACTAAAAATAAGGGTGCATGTGGAAGGATTTGATTTCTATTAAGTAGGAAATAAAACCATCAACTAGAACTGAGGGTGGATAAAAACCAATTGACTGAATGAATGAATAAAAAAGCATTAAGTTCTTTCTTTGTGCTTGGCATTGTGCTACACATTTGGTATACAAATATAATAGAAATAATTTGTACATCATTATTCTAATGGGGGAAGCAACACATTTAGGGGAAGATCGTTGAGAAAGGGGGTTTTGGTCTAGGAAATCACAGGGAACCATAAGGCAGTCAATTAACAAGCTCTTTCCAAAAGTAATGTTATTGTTGAATTGATGTGCACACTTATGGAGAGAAGTGACAATAAGGTGGAAATAGAGTGAGGGACAGGACCCAGGTGAAATTGGAAAATTTAAACATTTCAGTGACTCTTTTGGTGGTGGTTATTTTGAGAGGTTATGTGCAAATCTGCAAAGATAAAGGATAGAAAAACGAGAAGGATTATGTGCTTCCTCTAATATTGAGCTACTGGCTCTCTTGCCTAACAGAAGATTATTCTCATATGACTGGTTTCCACTGTCTGAGGAATCAGCCTTAACCAAACCTCTTGGTGAGTGGTACAGTGTCTGGCCCAGACTTAGTCAATTATTATGCAGCAGTAACTAAGGGTTTCATCTGTACAGAGCCTTAGGCTTCCTGTACTAAAATATTTCCTCAAATTTGATTGGTAACCAGAATCCTAAAGTCTATTCCCAACATGTCTGAAAAGGTAATTTAGGACAATAATGATGACAAAGACTACAACAGTGGTAGAATCTGTTTGATGGAATGAAAAGATCTTTGGAGTTGCAGTCAGAAGACTTTAGATTCTGCCACTTAGTAGTCATACAATCACCAACAAGGCACATCTATGAACCTCAGTTTTTCCATCTGTAAAGTGCAAGGGTTGGACTAGATAATCTCATAAATTCCTTTTTTGACTCTCAGCCTTTTAAGTCCATGATTCATTAGAAGCACAAAGATTTAAGATCTCTCTAAGAGAGGAGCCTGAAGCTTCTTTCCCCTGATAGCAAACTCAGCATGACTGAAATGTTAAGCATTCTAAAATGTGCTCTATAGGAATACACTTTTCTCTCTCCTAGAGTTTATCCTTTATTATTTTCTTATTGTTTTCTTGGCTAGGTGGGCATAAATATGTTATGTTGTTCTTCCTTTTAGAAGAAAAAGTTAAACAATCCAAGAATAGAAAATAAACAAATAAAAAGAAGTCAAAACTACTGCATTATCTTGTTTTCACAGAATCTCCCCTCCCCTTCCCAAATGAACCAAGGTACATAGTCAAAGATACTCATACAGTGGCTAGAGCACTGGGTCTGAAGTCATTAAACTTTTTCTTCAGTTTCCTCAATTGTAAAATGGAGTTAATAGTCCTTATCTTGTAGGGTTCTCGTGAGGCTCAAATGAAATATTTGTAAAATGCTTGGCATAATACTGGGCACATAGTAGGTACTTAATAAAGTCTTATTTCCTTCTTTCTTCCTTTCCTTTTTTCTTCCTTCCTATTCAAGATAGATCATGGGAATTTTGTAGACAATGTACCAGGACTCCAAGCAGACATTTGATATAACTTTTTCACAATATCCATGTGGACAAGATAGAGAGATGTAGATTAGATGATAATACATTTAGCTATATTTAGAACTGGCTAAATGGCTGAACCTAGAGTGATGACTAATGGAAGCATATGTAACTAGAGGAACATCTCGAATGCAGAGCCAAAATATTTGTCCTCTGCTGCTTAACATTTTTGTCAGTGATTTGGATAAGGCACAGATGACACACCCAGCAAAGGTATAAGTGACCCAAATTTGAAAAGAATGCCTAACATGTTGGAAGGCAGAATTGGAATCCCAAAATATCTCAATAGACAAGAAGGATGGCCCAACTCTAATAAGATGAAATGTAATGAGGATGCATTCAGCTTTAATCTATCAATTAAGTGTAGTTTTAGAGTATGGTCTAGGGATCTATGAGACCTTTTCTGGGGAGCCATGCATTATAAAGCCATTTTCATAATAATACTATATATTTGCTTTTTAAACTTTCATTTTCTCATGAATATACAGCAGATATATTCAATAGAAATAGTAGAAACAAAAGCTCTTTGGAGTACTCATTTTTCAAGAATACAAAGCGGTCCTAAAACCAAGAAGTTTAACTGCTGGATTAAAATAGTGCAATTTGTTTCAAAGAATCTATTGCCCAAATGCAGAATGGACTGACATGGCTACATAACAATTCATATGAAAAAGATTTAGGGCCTTTAGTTGATTATAAGTACAATATGAATCAGCAGCCAAAAATAGTGTGATTTTAAATTGCCTTATTAGAAGCACAGTGTTCAAGACAAAGAAAAGGTTAGATTGACATTGTTCTCTGCTCTGATCTGACCACATGTGAGATATTCTTTTCAGTTCTGAGCATCACAACTTGCAAAGAATAGTGTAAGTTGGAGCATTCAGAAAAGGTCAACTAGTAAAGAAAAAAGGGAAAAGATCACAAAGAGCAACTCTTCAACTTCCCTCTTAAACTTGTTCTTTCTTTCATCTTCCTTGTTCCTATTTATGACACCACCATCCTCCTTGTGACCTGGGTTTGGGCAGGGTACTCATTGCAATAATGTGAATAATGCAGCAATTATCTGTCCATTTTTTATTGTTTTTTACTTTCTTTTTGGTGAATTTTTTTATTCATTTTAAGCTTAAATACAAAATGAGAAGAGAAAAAAAGAATATTTCCATGTACACAGCAGAATATGAGAAAATTCAATATAAAATAACAAATTTCCATTTCAAGAAAACTTACATAATAAATACTATACATTGTTTTCAAAGCTACTCAACTCTTCTTTGCTTCCTTCCAGGTTTTCTTTTGTTCTTTGCAGTGCTTTTTTTTACTTTATTCTTTTCTCCCTCCTCCCCACCCCTGCCTCAGAGAAGACTACAATTAAACCATGAATGTAAATATCTATATCCATGTTTAATTGTAACTATAGATAGATACAAATATATATACATATACATATATGTATACATAAATATCTATAAACACATACACTCATACTTGTATATGTATAAATATTTCCACTTATAAATATTATCTCTTTCTCTGAGGATAGATAATACCTTCCTTTATAAACTGTCCATTTGTTATCCCTTGTTCTTGCTACGTGACCAACCCATCATCTCTTCCAATTGTAGATTCCTTCAATGATATATATTTTACCCAGTATGAGATAACACGATGTTGTCAACAGAGTGATAGTCTTGGGGGCAAGAAGACTTGGATTCAAATTCTTCTTCACACTTACCATGTGTGATACATAGTAAAAAAAGTGAGTAATTAAATACATAGAAGATATATTTTGTTGTTATTGTTGTTTAACCATTTTTAGTCATGTCTGATTTTTCATGACTCCATTTGAGTTTTTTTTTTTTTTTTGGTAGAGATACTAGAGTAGTTTGCCAATTTCTTCTCTAACTCATTTTACAAATAAGGGAACTGAGATAAACAGGTATAAATGATTTATCCAGGATTATGCAGTTAATGTTTGAAGTCACATTTGAACTCAGGATGATGAGTCTTGTCGACTCCAGGCTCAGCCCTCTATGCGTTACGGCACCACCTAGCTGCTTCAGAAGATGTATAGTTCAAATAAAAGGCAGTTTCAGAGGGAAGTTTTATGAAGAGACAGGGTAGAAAGAACTGAGAAAGCCTCCTACAGACTGTGGCATTTGATCTGAGGATTGAAAGAAGCCAAGAAGTAAGGAGGATAGAAATTCCAGACAGGAGAAATAGCCAGGGAAAGACTGAGAGATGGAGTGTCATGTGGGAAGAAGTGTGACCAGCAGGCCATCCTTGCATATCATAAAAAACCTTGAGGGGAGTCAAATATAAGAATGGGCTTGGTTGGGAATGGTTTTAAATGTCAAATGTAATATTTTATATTTGACCTTGAAGGCAATAGGAAGCCATTGAAGACTCCTGAGGAAGGGAGTCATATCTATACTAAAATAATTTTTTAAAAAAACCCAATTAGTAGATGAGTGGTGGATGGATTAGAAAAGAAAAAGAATTCAAGAAGGGAGGACAACAAGCAGACTATTGTAATAATAGTCCTAACGTGAAGTGATGAGAGCCTCCCAGAGTAGTGACTGTGTAAGTGGGGAAAAGATAAAGAATATGAGTGATTCTTAACAACAAATGGGTTATGTGGAATAAGTGTGAGGAAACAGTCAAGAATGACACAAGTTATTAACCAGCATCAGTAAGCAAATCACTTAACTTTTGTGGGCTTCTGTGCCTCAGTTTCCTAGTCTGTAAAATGGGGACAATAAAAACAATTTCCTCACAGTTAATTTGAGGATCAAATGAGATCACGTGTGGAAATTACTTTGCACACCCTAAAACTCCATGGAAATGAGTTATTATTAATATTATTATTATTTATTTTAAACTTAAATATATTATGTGTAATATATATATATATATATATATATATATATATATATATAGTTTCCAAAGTTGACTTTAGGAGTTATCGGTTGTAAATTTTATCCACTATACATTGTCTCCCTCTTGCCCTTTGAATCACCCATACTACATCTTTCACCCAAAATAATCTTGCTGAGGCACAAGTATGTTTCTTCCCTACTGACAAATTTTCTGGGGCTCCCTATTTTCTCTAAGCTCTCTTTTTTTGTATGTGGGTTATGACAAGGAAAACTACTTCTGTTGATGCTGATGCTGATCCCCTCAAGGATAACAGCAACTTGACATTATATAGTGTTTTAGAATTTTCAAATGAATAAATAATCATTAATAAGAGAAGGAAGGAATTAAACATTTACATACCATCTACTATGTGCCAGATCCTGCGCAAAGGCATTTTTTTTACAAATGTTATTTCATTTGATCCTCTGAGCAACCTTATCCCCATTTTGCAGTTGAGGAAACTGAGGCAAACAAAATTAAATTACTTACCTAGGGTCACACAGTAGCACCTGAAGCTGAATTTGAACTCAGGTCTTCCTGAATCCAACCTAGCACTCTATGTACTATGGGGCCACCAAGCTGTCTCTGTTGTATCAAAGAAGCATTAATTATATGCTTGCACAGTGCCAAGCTCTGGAAATAAAATAGAAAAATTGAAGTAGTGTCTGCTCTCAAGGAATTCACATTCTAATTGGAAGCAACCAACTTCCTTCCCATCTCCAAGCATTCTCTCAGAATGTCTCGCATGTCTAGAATTCATTCCCTCCTCATCTTTGCCTTTCAAAATTCTTACCTCACTTTAAGGTTCAGTTCAAGCAGGACTTTCTTCATAAAAAACTTCCTTAATCCTCCAGCTGAAAATGTGCTCTACCTTTATCCTCAAATTCCCCTGGAACATTTTGTCTGACTCTCTCTTTGCTCACAATGTACTCCATATATTTTATAGTTATCTTAATGCATGCCATGTTCCCCTCCCATTTCCAATAGGATGTAAGTTCTTTGAGGACTGGAACTGTCTTATCATATAAGCAAAACAAACAAACCTTGAAATCCCAGTGTCTAGCATGGTTTTTTGAATACAGCAAGTACTGTGTATAATGCACTGAATTAAATGAAATAGATCTAAATGGGTTCATGATCTGGATATAAAGAGTGATACTATAAGTAAATTAGAGGGATGTAATATAGTTTACCTCTCAGACCTATGGAGATGGAATAAATTTATGTCCAAAGAAGAACTGGAACTTTTAATTGAAAACCAGATAGATAACTTTGACTATATTAAGTTAAAAAGTTTTTGTACAAACAAAACCAATGCAGACAAGATTAGGAGGGAAGCAATAAATTGGGAAATCATCTTTACATTTAAGGGTTCTGATAAAGGTCTCATCTCTAAAATATAGAGAGAATTGTCTCATATTTATAAAAATTCAAGCCATTCTCCAATCAATAAATGGTCAAAGGATATGAACAGACAATTTTCAGAGGATAAAATTAAAACTATTTATAGTCATATGAAAAGGTGCTCCAAATCATATTGATCAGAGAAATGCAAATCAAGACAGCCCTGAGGTACCACAACACACCTGTCAGATTGGCTAAAATGACAGGAAAAGTTAATGATGAATGTTGGAGGGGATGTGGGAGGGCTGGGACACTGATGCATTGTTGGTGGAGCTGTGAACGGATACAGCCATTCTGGAGAACAATTTGGAGCTATGCTCAAAAAGTTATCAAACTGTGCATACCCTTTGACCCAGCAGTATTTCTATTGGGCTTATATCCCAAAGAAATCATAAAGGAAGGAAAGGGCCCCACATGTGCAAGAATGTTTGTGGCAGCCCTTTTTGTAGTGGCTAGAAACTGGAAATTGAATAGATGCCCATAAATTGGAGAATGGCTGAATAAATTATGGTATATGAATATTATGGAATATTATTGTTCTGTAAGAAATGACCAGCAGGACGATTTCAGAGAGGCTTGGAGAGACTTGCATGAACTGATGCTGAGTGAAATGAGCAGAACCAGGAGATCATTATACATGGCAACAACAGTACTATATGACGATCAATTCTGATGGACATGGCTCTCTTCAACAATGAAATGTTTCAAACCACCGCCAATTGTTCACTGAAGAAAGCCATATACACCCAGAGAGAGGGATGTGAAATGTGGACCACAATATAACATTCTCATACTCCTTGATTGATGTTTGCTTACATTGTGTTTCCTTTATCTGATATATCGTTTGTGTAGATAAGATTTTTCTTGCACAACAATGATAAGTTTGGAAATATGTATACATATATTCGATTTGCCAATATTTTAACATAATTAACATGTAGTGGATATCCTGCCATCTAGGGGAGGGGTGGGGAGTTGGGGGGAAAAATTTGTAACAGAAAGCTATGTAAGGGTTAGTGTTGAAGAATTACCCACACATATGTTATGCAAAGAAAAGAATTAAATGAAATAAAGTCATTTGAAAAAAACATGGCAAATTTTACCTATAGAGAGCAGACTTAGAGAAGCTAAAATAGTTATATTTGCAATGTTGCCATGTGGAGGAAGGATTACATTTGTTCTACTTTATCCCAGAGGGAAAACTTAGGAACAATAAGAGGGAACAATGGGAGGAAGGTGAAGAAGCAGACTTAGATATGATGTTAGGGAAAACTCTCTAATGTTAGAGTTATCTGATAATGAGCCAGTTGCCTTGGGAGTAAGCAGGTTCCCCTCAAAATGGATTTTTCAAGTGGAGGATGGATGACCACTTCTCAGAGATGTAGAAAGGCTTTTTGCACAAGTATGAGTTGACCTAGATTCTCTGTTATTTTCAGGTTCTTAAGTAGCAGTTATATCTGCAAGGGACATTCAGAATAAAAGTGATATGGTTGTCATCATCATCATCATCATCATCATCATAATGACAATAACAATAACTAGCATTTATATAAAGCTTTATGGCTTACAGAGCTCTTTATGACTATTATCTCATTTTTGTCTTCATAACAGCCTGAGCAGCTAAATACCACTGTGATCCCTGTTTTACAAATGAGGAAACCAAGGTAGACAGAAGTTAAGGGCCCAGGATCAGACAGTTATTAAGTGTCTGAGGCAGATTTATGAGTTCAAGCCTTCTTGACTCTACATCCAGCACTATATTCTACACATTGACCAAAGCAGTCATACACACTATTTCAGTGAGGTTTTTTTTTTTGTAATTGTTTACATGAAATAGTTTATACATTTTTCCTGGCTCTTAAGACTGCTATTTCTTCAGAATGTCAGAGAGCAGATTATATAACCAAATTCTCTTTTTAAGAGAAGAAAAAATGTACTTTTCTTGCATTTAATTCAAGGTCCTTAACCTGGGTCCATGGACCTGCAAGGAATCTGCAAATAGATTTCAGGGGAATTTGTTAATTTGGTTGGGAAAAATTACATCTTTATTTTCACTGAGCTTTGATTTCCTTTGGAATCTTATGTATTTTATTGATGTATTGGAAACCTTAAGCTGACAAGATGCCTTTTGGCTTCACCAGACTGTCAAAGATATCCAAGATATAAACAAGGGTAAGCATCCCAGAACTAGATGATGTTGGAGATTCTCCCATTTTCTATGATCTATTCATTTTCAACAAAATGTCACAAACAAGTCCCATTTCTGAGAGGTATAATGTATTTTGAGCTCCCAGATCTCAAGTGTAGGACATTTATAAGAAACTTTCAGTTGGACCAATTTCTAGTACAGAAAATGTGTCTTGGCAAGACTTCATTTAGTCTCTTTCTGCATTGTCACACCACACATACTGTCTTTACATATGCCTGTGTTAGAGATAGAGGAACAATTGCTTCTGTGAATTCTCCAGTGCATAAGGAACCCCCAGGAGGAAATCCATACCATTATCATAAATCAGCAATTCTTCATTAACTTAGTCGTGGAGAGCTGCCTGAGACTCTGACAGATTAAGTGATTTGCCCATTATCACATCCGAAACAAGATTTGAATTCAGGTGTTCCTGACTCTAAAAGGTTGATATTTTTATAGAAGTACATCTAGATTTTCAGTATTCTTCTCTTTGAATAACTGCCTTCTAAACCCTGTTTCCCACTGATTATTGAGCTTGTAAAAACGCGAGCCTGTCAGTTGGATACTGAGATTATCACTTGGAGACTTTTGGGCGATGACAGGCCATGCAGCTTTTGGAATATAAAGGTAGGGACAGGTGGGCTTCAGTGTTTTAAAGCATTGTCTGAGCAGGTGTGTAAGATCTCAAAACAGAAATAACCCAAACCTCCCAGAGCTAGAATTGGATGAATTGGCCAAATGGTAAAGAAGAGCCAATGAAAACAGAAATAATTAGGGAGGTAGGAAATGGTGTTTTGTGGGGGGTTGGGTTAAGAGTTTAGTTATTAAATTCAGAGGAGGGTGGCTATAGAGACAATAAGTTAATAATCAGTTTCTGTAGCTGGATAGAATCATGAGACGTGGGCTTACACTCATCAATGGAAAACTGAAGGTTGCTTCAGAAATGAAGAGTAGAGCCTGTTATCATGATAGGAGAGAGAAAAAATAGAAGCATAAATGGTATCTCAGAAGGGTTACATTCCCTGATGATGAGTCTACAGGAGATAAGAAAAGAAAACATCAGTAACCTCCATGATATGAGTAACATGGCTTCCTATCACAACCTGCTTGTTTTGTTAAATGGAGTTGAGAAAGGCTGGGAGGGAGGTGTCTACTTTAGTGGATAATTCTCATCCTCTTCCTTTCAGCATTTTTGCTATGATCATCAACAATTATAATTTATCATGGAAAAAAAAATTTTTCACTTGGTCTTTCCAAAAAAAAAAAGCCAACGTACAGCTTTGATCTCATTCTTTACTGATATACATACATATCTGTGTGTATATGTATATATATATACATACATATGTGTGTGTGTGTATAAAATCCATACTGTTGATTTCCTGATCAGATACAGTTGTGGTTTTCCAGCCAGTTCCAGTTGCGACTTCTCAAACAGACTCAGCTGTGACTTCATCTCAACCTATGGAAGCTGGACCTTTCCAAGGGTCATTTTTTTAAAACCAATGTTGCCTGTTTTCAAGGAGGATTCCAAGGCCCTTCATGTATGTTATTTCTTGAATCTCAGTGGGTCCTTGTGGACTAAGTTATTAAACATATAATTCCACAAAGAATGGAAGCAAGTATTCTCATTTACTTCCCATCCCTTAAACCTAGACGATCTTGTCTACCTAGCTATTATTCTTCATTATCTCTTCTCTGTGTTAGCTGATTTCCTTCTTTCCCCCTTCACAGAGACTTTGTAAACAATAATTATAATAGCCAGTACTCATGTAGTGTTTCATAATTTTCAAAGCTCACTATATGTTATTTTATTTGATTCTCATGATAATCCTTTAGGGTAGATGTTATTTTTGGAGTACAATGACAAAGAGAAAACAATTCTCATCTCAATCTATAGGAGTCTGTGATTCTGTGAAATACAAATTCCATTCTCAGGCACCCTCTTATTAGCTAACTGTTCACTCTTCAGATACACTTGAGGTCCCTTTAGGAACATTGTTGCTGAAATTTGTAAATTTCCTTTTCTGTCATATTAGTCAATATGATAGGTGTGAAGTGGTACCTCTGAGCTGTCTTAATTTGCATTCTCTAATTAATTGTAATTTAGAGCACTTTCTTCATGTTCCCTACTCCCCTAAGGAATTCAATTTCCTTCCTTGAATTTCACAATTTTAATAATGCTTTCTTCCTGGCCAATCAGTTGTTTTTAGCATGAATAAATAAGTGGGTATTAGCCATCAGGTTTGGGAAAAAATCTAAAGAATTCATGTCATCTCTCAGATACATGCCTTAGGAAGACAAGTGACTTTTACATTTGCTAAGATTGACAAATAACTCTCTCAGTCACCCTCAGTTACAACTATTACTTCTTCCTCTGGCCATTACCAAATTCCCTATCCTAAGGCAATTATGGATCCACAATATTCACCCCTAGGAGTATGAGTCTGCTTCTTTCCCAAAAGATCTAACTGTCAAACTTCTTTTATATTCAGTCTTTCTTCCTTCTCACACTACAACCCTCCTTACATAAGTTAGGTTTCTCTGTTTCTTTAAGATTATTATTGGCACCAATGGATACGGTTTCCAAACCAGCCTCTACCTTCATATTACCTCAGGCATCATTTAACTTCTTTGGACCTCAGTTTTTTCAGCTATAACATGAGAGATTTGGAATCAATACTCTCTTAGGTCTCCTCTAGTTCTAGAGCTGTGATTTCCTATGATTTGATCCTCTGGTTTGTTTTCTCTTTGAAGAATTTGACCCAGTCTTTCTTTTTCACATTCTATTTTTCCCTGTTACATGTAAAAACAATTTTAACATCCATTTTTTTAGATTTAAGTTCCAAATTATCTCTCTCCCCTATAATTGAAAGGGTAAACAATTTAATATAGGTTATAGATGTGTAGTCATGCAAAACATAGTTCCATATTAATTGTGCTGAAAAGAAAACTATAGACTATAAACAACAACAATGCAAGGAAAACAAAGAAAGTGAAAAGTAGTATTCTTCGATCCACATTTGGACTACACCAGTTCTTTATTTTCTTGAAGTCTTTCAAGATATTCTTGTATTATTGTCTTGCTGAGAATAGTTGTCATTCACGTTAATCATTGCACAGCATTGCTGTTACTGTGTACAACATTCTCCTGGTTCTGCTCACTTCACTTTGCATCAGTTCAGTTAAGAATTTCCAGTTTTTTCTGAAAGCATCTTGATTATAGCATTTCTTATAGAATAATAGTTTTCCATCCCAATTATATACCATAACTAGTTTAGCCATTACCCAAATGATTTCAAATTTTTGCTACCACACAGAGAGCTGCTATAAATATTTTTATACCTAAGTCCTTTTCCTTTATTTTTTATCTCTTAGAGATATAATTAGTATAGGGATAATGTTAGTATTGCTGAATCAAAAGGTATGCACAGTTTTCTAGCTCTTTGGGCATAGTTCCAAATTGTTCTCTAGAATGGTTGAATCAGTTCTCAACTCCACCAATAATGCATCAGTATCCAGATTTTCCAACATCCTCTATAAGATTTGTAATATAATATAATGTAATATAAAGATTCTGTCATATTAGTCAGTCTGATAGGTGTAAAGTGGTACCTCAGAGGTTTTTTGCTGTTGTTGTTCACATTGTATTTTTTCTTAGTTTTTTATTTTCAAAACATTTGCATAGATAGCTTTCAACATTCATACTTACAAAACCTTGTGTTCCAGAATTTTCCCCCACCCTTTCCCCCACTCCCTCCCTCAGACAGCAAGTAATCCAATATATGTCATACATATACAATTTCTTTTATACATATTTCCACAATTATTATGCAGCACAAGAAAATCAGATCAAAAAGGAAATAAAATGAGAAAGAAAACAAAAAGCAAGCACACAACAACAAAAATGGTGAAAATACTATGTTGTGATCCACAATCAATACCCACAGTACTCTTTTTGGATGCAGATGGCTCTCTCCATCCCAAGTCTATTGGAATTAGCTTGAATCACCTCATTGTTGAAAAGAGCCAAGTGCATGAGAATTGATCATTGCATAATCTTGTTGTTGTTGTGTACAATATTCTCTTGATTCTACTCACTTCATTTAGTATCAGTTCATGTAAGTCTCTCCAGGCCTTTCTGAAATCATCCTGTTGATTGTTTCTTACAGAACAATAATATTCCATAACATTCATATACCATAACTTATTCAGCCATTTTCCAACTGAGGAGCATTCATTCAATTTCCAGTCCCTTGCCACTACAAAAAGGGCAGCTACAAACATTTTGCACATGTGGATTCTTTTCCATTTTTTATGATCTCTTTGGGATACAGGCTCAGTAAAGACACTGCTGGATCAAAGGGTATATGCAGTTTGAAAGCCCTTTGGGCATAGTTCCATATTGCTCTCCAGAATCGTTGGATCAGTTCATAATTCCACCGCTAGTGTCCTAGTTTTCCCACATGCCCTCCAATATTTATCATTATCTGTTCCTGTCATCTTAACCAATCTGAGAGGCATATGGTGGTACTTCAAAGTTGTCTTAATTTGCATTTTTCTCAGAGTTGTTTTAATATGCATTCTCTAATAGTAATTTAGAGCACTTTCTTCATATGACTATAGGTAACTTTGATTACTTCATCTGAAAACTGCCTGTTCATACTCCTTTGATAATTTATCAACTAGGAAATAACTTGGATACTTATAAATTTAACTCAGTTCTCTATATATTTGAAAAGGAGCCTTTATCAAAGAAACTTAATGTAATATTCCTCTCACCCCAGTTTTTTTTACTTTCTTTCTAAACTTGGCTACATTGGTTTTCTTTGTACAAAAACTTTTTGATATAATTTAATCAAAATTATTCATTTTATATCCTATGATGATCACTATCCGTTATTTGGTCATAAATTCTTCCCTTATCCATAAATTTGACAGATAAACTGTTCTATGCTCCCCTAATTTGCTTATGGTTTCACCTTTTATGTCTAAATCAGGTATACATTTTGACCTTATCTTAGTATATAATGTGAGGTATTGATCTAGTTCATGTCAAACTTTTCCACTTTTCCCAGAAGTTTTTGTCAGATAATGAATTCTTTCCCAAAAGTTTGCTGTTCCAATCTTTCAAGGAGATTTTTGTTTTTCAGTATAACTCAACTTCCTCTTCTATAAGAGGAAGATGATTATGCCTAATATACATATCTAACAGGATATTGTGAGGGTCAAAAAAGAATTAATCTCTTTGCAAACTTTGAAGCATAATATGACTCTGTAGATAAAATACTGGACCTGGAGTCACAACATAGAGTCTGAATTCAAATGTGGCCTCAGATACTTACAAGTTGGGTCATCCTGGGCAAGGTACTTTTCCTCTCTCTGTTTCAGTTTCCTCATCTGTAAGATGGGGATAATAATAACATCCATGACCCAGGGTTGTTATGAGATATTTGTAAAGAGCTTAGTGCAGTGACTGACACATAGCATATACTCCACAAATGCTTGTTTCCTTCCTATAGAAATGTTAGTGAGGATGGTGATGGTATAATTATAGAAGTGTGCTTCCAACCATTCACATATGCCTTTAGTAGAGATAATAATTTATACTTTTGGATATGTAGCTGTTATTTATTACTAACCAAAATGTAATCACCATCCATTCTCTAGATCACTGTTAAATTCTCCTTGTTCTCCATTCTCATTGGAAGCAAGATCCTTCTTTTGATGACGATCATGGCTAATTCTCATGGTAAACAGCCGTGAAAAATGCTTCTTTGCTCTACAGGGGGCTATTAATCTCTAGAACCTAGACCACCGTTGTTTGCCTCTTAATATGTTTCTACCAAACCATAATGTAGACAGAAGCTACTGAAGTATGTAAGATAAGTTCAAGTAGAATAACTATTACTGCCTCTTTCCTCTTGAGCTTCAGGGCTTGATGTCCCTTGAAAGCCACAGCCAAAGTCACATATTTTCCTTGACTTAACATATGAAGCCTAAAAACATGCCCCAATATTACTGTAGTGCACAGCAGAGGTGAGAATGAAGAGTAAGAACACAAGAAGGATGAGCATATATGTACTTTGTTATTGTTTTTCAGTCATTTTTAGTTATATCTGACTCTTCATAATCTCATTTGGGATTTTCTTGACAAGGATACTGAAGTGGTTTCTGATTTCTTTCTCCTGCTTATTTTATAGATGAGAAAACTGACACCAACAGGTTAAGTGATTTACCCAGGGTCACAGCTATTAAGTATCTGTGTTTAGATTTGAACTCAGGTCGTCCTGAGCAGGCACTTTATCTACTGTTGCCACTTAACTGCCTGGATGTGCTTTATATATGTGCCTTAGTCATCTATACTAGAGCCAAAACTTCACTTTCATTGCTTCTCTTGACATTTAAATTTAATGATCTTGCAACATTGCTCTTTAATCTTGTGGCCAACTAAGTCTGACATTTCATCATTTTTGTACTCCTTTAATTAAGAATGAGGTATCCTTAATGCAATTAAATACATTACCATGCATCCCAAATGATGATGGTTCTGTGAGTTCCACTGTGAGTTCTTTGGAGACTGGGGCATGGATTTAGTGAGCTAGTGAGCAGATCAAGTTAATTGTGATAGAAATAAAAATCACTGAAGACATAACAGGCAGAATGGCAGTCCGTTTGACCAGGTAACTTGGTTACTTTTCCAACTACCAAACCCATTTTGTAGTGGTGAGGAAGCTTAGTGAGGAGGAAAGCTCAAAATGCAGGAATATTCATTTCCTGTTTTTATTGTTGGTTCCTTAATGACCTCCTTTTCAAAGCAGCTGAAGCAATCTAGTTGTCATGGAAACATGGATTGACGTGCAGGGAATAGGTACACAATGTGTTTCTTTGTCATGTCCAGCCCGATGGGCTTGTCCTCTGCTCAGATGTGTGAATTTATGTGAAGAATTAAATATTAACCAGATGCCTTAACCTAAAGAGAATCAGAAACATAGAGTTAAGGGAAAGAGAAAAGGTTCAAAGACAGGTTGTGTCTTTCAGAAACCTTCGAGGTAGGGAGGCAATGAATGATCTGCCCAACCATTAAAAGGATTATATTAAAACAATTTTATTGATAAATTTGTTCCCAGAGAAGTTATAGGTTAACATAGTTTCATAGATAGGATTATATTTTTAATGTGTAATGCTCAGATTTTTTTTCTTTTGAAGTGAAGAATCTATTTGAAATATGAATAATTGTCTCCTGACTTCTTCATTTTTAGACTTGGGTTTTCATAAATTGGGTTGTTTTAAAATGAATCCAGCTTGGCTTTCGTTCAAACTTCCTGGGATCCTTAGAAGCATGACCCTCTTTTCGTTGGTTTTTTTTGTTGTTGTTGTTTTGTTTTGTTGTTCTATTTGCCTTTTTTGCTCTTGTTATCGTCATTCTTCCGGGCTTCTCACATAGTCTTTGCCTGACCTAATTTTTTAATCTTAGGATCATAGATTGTTACTGTGATAAGGACCTTTAGAGGCCATATATATTCCTTTCGCTTCATTTTACAGATTAGAAAACTGACACACAAAGTGGTAAAAATGGGTTGATTAGGAGCATAACAGATAAACCTCTTCTCCTGACTTCTAGACCAGTGTGATTTCCAGTCAACCACAATGTCCATTATGAATATCCCCAGTCAAGGAAATGTGAAAGATCTGTTGGAATTCTACTACACCAGAACCAAAATTCAGCGGGTCTAGTACGTAGAACTTTTGTCCCAAGGAGACAACTGTGCTTGGAGACTGAAGCCATGGGTTCAAATAATGACTCCACTTTAATCTCTGTGGGCCTCATTTTAATTATTTATTAAATGTGTAGGTTGGATAGGCAACCCATAAGATCCTATATCAATATAAATCTATGATCCTATGGCTCTAATTGGAAAGGCTTGACTGAAAACAGAGTTGAGCTGCTGTTGCCCCACTCCAGAGCTGGGGAGGGTCTTGTGAGGAGGCAATGAGGCCTCATACCAGCCACAGACTTCTTGACCTCCCCTTACCTCCACCCTTGGTCTCTATCAGTAAATTTCTGATGGGTAAAGAACCTCTGGGTGGACTTCCTCAGCTCCTGGAAGCCCAGTCCTGCTGCCTGCCCTGCTTCAGCACCTATGCTGAAGAATAAGGGCGGAAATCTAGCTAAATCCCCCGACTAAATCAGCATGGCTGGCAGTCCTGTGACTTGTTTTCATGTCCTGACCCTGTATTTTCTTAAACCCTCAGAAAATGAGTTCCGGGGTGAGCTGCTGAATCAAAGGTGGACCCACGGAGAAAAGATCAGCAGCTGCGAGAGCACAAAAACCATACCCGGCAAACTGAGCAAGGTGAGGAGAGAAACATAGAAGGGGATACCCATCACTGGGTCTCCTGAGCATGAGAAAGGCTCGCTGGGGCCCCCCCTCCACAGAGCAAGAAGTCCCCTGGCAAGGATGTCCTTCAGATTCCTATGAAAGAGCCATTACAATAATTTTTGGTTCAGCCAGGAAATAGTCCCAGCATTATTGACAATGGCCAGAGCACAGGGGCACACCATTCATGAGTTCAATGACTTTTAAGTTAAAAGAAGACCTTTGAGAACAATGCAGCTGACAGTACATATTCATATTGTTTTTCAATCACAAAATACATGTCAACATGAAAAGGGACTGAAAGGGTCCATTCCTATATGGGTCCTTCCCAGGGAAAAAGACTTTATAGTTTCCATTAGTAAAAAGTAAAAACATCCACAATAGGTATAGAACAAGCCTTTGCTAAATCTACATAGCTGAAGACAAATTTCACTCCTAGAGACTTTTTAAAAATATTTTGCCATTTCTAAGTTTGTCTCCTAGGTGTGGGACAGCATACCAAATAGGTCTGTAGACTTTGAAATTGGGAAGCCTTGGGCCCAACTGCTAGCTTAAGTGCCTATATGACTCTTAGCAACTCTCAACCTCAACTATTTTGTAAAACTTTAAGGCACTATATAAATACTAGCTATCATCACCATCTTCTTCATTATCATCATCTCCTTCATCTTCATCATCATCACCTTCATCATTATCCTCCTCCCACTACCATCAGTGATAAAGATTTTAGCAAACCATTCATGTCTACCCAATTAGTGTGACTTCAAATCCTGCTTTTGATCCTTAAACTATCTGTTTAATGACTTTGGGCAAACCACTTGATCTCTCTGGGCCATATTTCTTTAGCTTTAAAATGAGGGAGTTAAACTTGATGGCCTCTGAGGTCCTTTCTAGTTCTGAGTCCAATATCCCATGATTCTCCATAAATTAGCTACAAGAGACCCATACAATATGCTGTGAGCTTTCCGGTAGCCCTCTTCACCTGGGAGACAAAAGAATTTCTTGTCCAATCTGAGACTCTTGGGCCACAGGCTGTACCTAATTTCTCTTGTTCCATTCTCAGTGGGGAAAAAAATACACAACAGCAGCAGGGATCAACATTTACACATCCCCAGACTTGATCATGTTTCATGTCCCAAGAACTTCCTGGTTTTCCTTGTGGAATTCTGGTTCGGGAGCAGTCATAGAATTCACAGTTCTCAGGGGGAAGCTGGGCTTTCCAATATGCAAGTGAGACCCCTACTTCTATCTTTGCTTGTGTGAGCTGAGATTTCTGAAAAAGGCTTTTCCTAGGACAGTCAGTGAAACATTCTTTAACTCTTTATAGCCACTGTCCATAAGTAGCTTTTCCTCACTTTAGTTTATTGTTGTTCAATATTTCAATTGTGTCCAGCTCTCTGGGATCCTATTTGGGGTTTTCTTGGAAAAGACACTGGAGATATTTGTCATTTCTTTTTTCAATTCATTTTACAGATGAAAAACTGAGGCAAAAAGGGTTAAGTGACTTGCCCAGGGTCATAAAGCTAGTAAGTGTCTGAGGATCAATTTGAATTCTTCCTAATACCAAATCCACTGCATTGCCTAGCTCCCCCCCTCCTTTTGGTACTTCATTCTATACTTCAAGGAAACATGACTTAATCAGCACAAATGTTTCTTTTCCAGATGCAAACAAATCTCTCCACATATGAAAAGGTAGTTTACTAGTTTGCCGAGGCATCTTCTCAATCCCTTCTCCCCCAAAACCTTACACAAATTATCAATTTATGTCTAATACCTTGGTGTCCTTTCTGAACTTGAATAGGCTTCTACCTGGATGAAATCATACAATACATATCTGAGCCCTTCTGGATTGTCAGCACCTGCCAAAATTTGAACTCCAGTGATATAAGATATAAACATAAGGGTGACTTCATCAAAGGAAATGAAGTTAATTTGGCAACACTTGTTCTTGATCAACTCTAGAGATAGCTGAATTGTACAGTGGTTAGAGCCTATGCCTGGAATCAGTAAGCCCTGAGATCAAATCCCATCACAAACACTTACTATCTGTGGGACCCTGTTTGAGCAAGTCACTTTACGTCTGACTCAATTTCCTTGTCTGTAAAATGGGAATACTTATGAGAGGATATTTGTAAAACACATCGATACAATAAGAACTTAATAAATGCTTGTTTCCTTCCTTCCATACTAGGCTATAATCACCATTTTTCTTAGTGCTTGAAAACTGTAATAGGGTTCTTCTTGCCAATATGAAGTATTTATCTTTGATTTTCAAAACAGGCTTCCTTTCTCTGTAAGATTGACCTCTTTTCCTCATATAAGGTGAAGTAGGATGGTAACAAAGAGGGGGAAAGAGACATTGCCAAGGAGAGGAAGAAGGCTAATTATTCCCCTGAGGAGAATTTATATCTGCAAAAGACAGGTCAATGATATTGCTGAGAGATGAATGTGGTAATGCTTTGAAAATAGTAAAAGCTTTATAAATACTCATTGATTAATGGAGTATTTCATGAAGCAACCCATTGCTTTAACTTGGACTTTCACTCTGGGAGAGAACTGTTTGAGAAGAAATGGGAATAGCAGCTAATTGCCACTTAAAAACAGCAAAGTGGCTTTGGTAATGGAGAAGATTGAGCATAATGCTTAGGGAGGTATTTTTAAAAATTATTTAAGGGAAAATGGAATAGGAATAACCAAAAAACAAGGCTTTTTTAACCTCTGAGAATAAAATAATTGAACAGAAATTTAGATCATTTCCTAAAAACTAAAAAAGAATAATTGAATTACAATGTGAGAAGAAAACTCACTATACTCTCTTCTCCCATCTGTGGGCCCAACTGCATCCATAACTTCCACCCTGGAATTTAGAACTCCAGGCCTCAGGCTCTAAGCACTGTGCCCCCTAACTGCCTCTAGGGGTTGATCAAGAACAAGTATTGCTAGGTTACTTCATTTCCTTTGACAGAGATACTAGATGAAACCACTGAAGTTCCCCTCTATTGACTCATCTTGGCATGGAAGTGATCCTGGGTGACCAAAGATTATACACTGGAGTTCAAGTTTTGGCAGGTGTTTCCAGTCTAGAAAGGTTCAGAGATGCAGGGTTTTTTCTTTCTAGATCAGGTTTTTTTTTTCTTTCTAGATCCGATTTTTCTTGAGCAACAAGATAACTGTATAAATATGTATACACATATTGGATTTATCACATATTTTAATGTATTTAATATGTATTGGACTACCTGCCCTCTGGGGAGGGGGGTGAGGGAAAGGAGGGAAAATCTGAAACACAAGACTATACAAGGGTCAATGTTGAAAAATTATCCATGCATATGTTTTGTAAATAAAAAGCTTTAATAAAAAAAAAAAAGGTTTAGGGATGTATTATACATCTTCATCCAGGCAGAAGAAGCTTATTCACATTCAAAGAGGATATCAGAGAATAAGCCATGAGTTGCAAATTTTTTTTTTTAGAGGAGGGAGGACTACAAGTTTTTTTTTTTTTCTGATTTCATAAATACTCATCGAGAAAAATGTTCCAAACTCAGAAAAGCTCTGGTAAGGTAGGGGTTCTGGTCTCTTAAAGAAAAGATAATTTGATAGTTCAGATGCTCCAGCTGAGGGAGCTCAGGGGATGAAAGTGGAGTTGGAGTTTAATACTGGGGAACAGACTTCCTGATATGTAGTACTTTACAGAACCTCAGAGAGTGATTTAGTTCTTAGCTTCTTTAACTGTGGTTCATGACTCTATATGAGGTCTCCTAACTGAATATGGAGGTCACAAAATTATGACTTATTATCAGTAAAAGTTATATACCTATATACCCAGCATCACATAAAAATTTCTCTAGCAAAAAGGGTCGTGAATGGAAAAAAGTTTAAGAAGCCCTGTTCTAGTCTAATCCAAATAATATTCCCCTTGAATAATTGTCATGGTAGAGAGCCTAAGATAACTCATTCCACTTTTATAAAGTAACCCAGATTCACCGCCTTTATTCTTTGCTCTTTCTCAAATCCTTCCTCTTCCCCCCTGCATTGAATAAGCTGCCAAGATTTATTGGTTCTATCTCCATGTTGTCCCTTATAACCGTTTCCTTCTCTCCTTTTGCACTGTCGACACAGGTCCTCATCACCTGTGGCCTGATACAATACCACCCTGATTGCTGGCTCTCCATTATTAAGGGCTATGCTGAAAGTCATCTTAAACAGTCTCTTAAGAGCCTAATTGTTAGATTTTCAATGTGAGCAATTACACTTCAGAAAACAGCAAACACTGCAAATCAGGGTTTAATTTATTGTTTTGTTGATTGTTTAAACTTAACAAAATGATGGTGAAAATGCTAATGATATTAAATTTAAAAGGATGTCATGCTACATGCTCCCCCTCCCTTCTAAGAGTTGATTGTTAAACATTTGTCAACACATTCATGTTTACAATCCATATTCAATAAAACTGCCAAAATAATCTTTCTAAAGCACAAATCTGACTGTGTCACTCTTTTGCTCAAAAATTTTCAATGAGTCCCTATGGCTTCTAGACTAAACCACAAATTCTTCAGCCTGACATTTAAACCCCTTCATAGTCTGGCTTTTACCCACCTTTCCAATCTTATTTCCTATTACCCCAATTTAATCCACATTTCAGCCAAAATGACTTATTAGCTATTCTTAAATTCTACATTCCATCTTCCAAATCTGCTTTCATTCTTTCTATATGCCATGCCTCCCATGCTTGGAATGCCTCCTTCATACTCAGTTCTTAGTAGCACCCTTAACTAAACATTAGACTTGGCTTAAGTGTTGCCACCTATACAAGACTTTATCTTACACCTTATTTGTGCATTCTCTCTCTTTCTCCTACATTTGGATATTTATCCATTCTTTAATTATCATCAGAATGTAAGCTCCTTGATGAAAAGGGCTATTTTTCATATTGGTATGTGAATCCTAACATCTGGTACAGTGCTGTGCACGTAGTAGATATTTAGTGTCTGTTCAATTGAATAAATATATTAGAAAGTTTTCTTTTATATCAAGTTAAAATCTGCTTCTCTTAAATTTCTCCCCTTGGTTTCTAGCTTCCTAGAGCCAAGGAAAATGAGTTTTAATCCATGTTCTACATGACATTCTCTTAATTATTTAATGATAGTTATCATGTTCCCTGTAAGTCTACTCCAGGACAAAAATTCCTAGTTTCTTCAAATAATCCATATGGAATCCAATTCTAGTCTCCTCATCAGATTCACTACATTCTACCTTGTCAATATTCTCTTAAAACATAGTATCCAGGACTTAACATAATACCCCAGAAGGGATCTGACCAAGGCAGAGTACAAAGAAATTATAACTCTCTTTACTCTGGACTCTATACTGTCAGTGGAACCCAAGAGCCCATGCGTTTTGGGGGACTTTCATGTCACATGGTTAACTTACAGCGAGCTTGCAATCCATTAAAACCCCCATATCTTTTTTACTAAAATTTCTGTTTGGGCATTTACCTAAAATATTACAGTACTATTATCGCAGCTAAGTGAATAGAGTACCTGGCTAGAAGTGAGGAAGACTCATCTTCATCAAATATGGCCTCAGACACTTAGTAGCCATATGGCTCTAGGTAAGTCACTTAACTCTATTTGCCTAAATTTCTTCATCTATAAAATGAACTGGAAATAGAAATGATAAACCACTCCAGTATCTTTGCAAGAAAACTCTAAAGGAGGTCATGAAGACTTGGATATCACTGAATAACAACAACAGCAATTATTATAGAACACTAAGATGAATAAAATGATGTATTTGTGCTGTTAGTTTTAACAAATGACAACTGATAGAGCAGCTTCATTAGGGTGTTTATTGTACAGTTGTAATTTTTAAAGTAGTGCATGCTGTTATCTCACTCTTGGAGATGTTAGGAGAAATCCTCCCATTCCATGAATTAAAGAATGCCATGCAAGGATGTCCTTTTTGAAACTCAAGGAACAAGCAAAATATCTTCTACTAGTTTATTCAGTTGCAAACTGGTCTCACAGTGAGTGCAATGTCAAGAGGATTTAAATCAGCAAGCAAGTAGTGCCCTAAAGAAAGTGAAGAAAGCCACAATGTGCTTGTAGAATAGCAGGCAAGGCAGGAGGATGGCAGCAAAGACTTTCAGATACATCTGCTTTTTCAGGAGAAAAGATGCTCAGCCCAGGGGCCAAAGCAATTTTGGAAGGATAAGGGAACAAAAACCCATTATATTTGTAGAAAATATTTGTTACTAAGAAATCATTCATAGCAAATATAAATAGCTTCAAGATCTTTAACCCTAATTCTATTATCAAGACCAAGGAAAGAAATTATTGGAGAAACTCTATTGGAATATAGAAAAGGGGTCACTGTGGGGTGGGGTTGATAGGATCATAAATTTGGACTTGGGAGGCTTCTTAAGCAAAGATGTCAAACTCATTATCACTGTGGCCAAATGACTCTCAAAACTGATTGCTGAGGACCGGATTAAAATGCAATTGGGAAATGTTTAACAAAATTAATTAAAATAGAATACCGAATATATAATGCTCATTGATAGTTTTCTTAATCACCATGTAGCTAGAGGAGTCTGTTTCTCTTTGAGTTTGATACCTCTGCCTTAGAAAAGCTAAGAAATTTGCCCAAAGTCATACAGACAGTGCCAGGATTTGATCCTTGGTCCCTGAACCCCTAATTCAGTACTCTTTACATTGGGAAAATAAGTCAAGACAGGAAGCATCATCATCATCAACATCATCTCTCTCTCTCTCTCTCACACACACACACACACACACAGAATTTTAAAAGTAAATCAAATGACTTAATGATGTACTGAATAAAACAGGCAATGTCTTATCTACGACAAAGAAATTTCATAAGCAGCTGAAAGATATTTTCTTTAAACTTGAAAATGTAAGTCCCTATACACTGACATCATCCTTAAGCAGTGAGGTCACTGCTCTAGCTTTTTCTTTAGGTATGTGTGTGTATGTATGTATATATATATATATATATATATATATACATATGTATGTATGTATATGTATGTGTATGTATGTGTGTTATATGTGTGTATACATACATACATATATGTGTATATTACTAATTATATGTATACTCAGTAGGAAAGGCAAGTTCAATGTCTCCTTCTTTCTTTTTTGTCATTTTCCTCCCCTGGGGAATAGGATGGTTTAAGCTGATGGTCATGAAAGCAGAATCCTAATGTTTTGATTAGAAGGCCGATGGCACATCAACTTCTTCTTATCTCATTTTCTGCTAATGTCTGTGAGGTTCACTTATTCTTTAGTCCCTTGATGCCTTCCTACCCTCTAGAAATTGTCAATTATAGCCAATTGAAGAATGATTTAGTATTTTAGACAAAAGGTCCCCCAATATCAGGAGAGTAGACTTTGCTCCTTTTCTTTTCTGACCTTAATACTTTGTTACCTTGTCTACTGAGGAGAGAGGAGGTCCCACATCAGAACTTTCTTGGATTTTACCATGGAAAAAATAGCATTGGGGACATCCAGTAATACAGAGAAAACAATATTTGGTAAAAGGCAATAATATTGTTGATGGATAAGATGATTTTATACCAGTTAGCAAAATATAACTTACTAACAAATTGAACTGGAGACTTTAATGAAAAAAGAGGATTTAATTTTATAGGTTCCACTGAGGCTAAGATGTGTTATATGACTGGTATATGATAAAGAAAAGTTATCTCTTGTTTGAAATGAATAGACCAGGATTAAAAGGTGGTAATGTGGTATTGTATTTCCACACGTAAAAATCCACTAACTTAAGATGGGAATAAAATAGGGAGGAATATGGTAAATGGTATTTCAGTGGGAAACAAAAGACCAAGAGAATTAAATGATATTCTCATCAGTGTGCTATATACTGGGGGGCCAAAAGGAAGAAATGTATGATGCATGATAATTTTCTCCTAAAGATTGTAATGTATCAGAGACAATATAAAATTGTGATGGGGAAACTTTAACTGTTGTAACCTATCTCCTCTTTCTCTCTCTCTCTCTCTCTCTCTCTCTCTCTCTCTCTCTCTCTCTCTCTCCCCCCCTCCCTCCCTCTCTTTCTCTCTCATAACAAAGTTGATAAATCCTTGCTTTGCTTTGCTAATAATGCTATTTTTTCCTGGCAAGTGATAAGGGGGATTGCTATTCTGAGTATTTATTAAGCACTTACTATGTTTCAAGTTCTGTGCTAAGCACTGGGGATATAAAGAAAGGCAAAAAATCAATCCTTTCCTTATAGGACACACAATCCAACAAGGAAGACAACAAATAAATACATACAAACAATCTATATTCGGGCTAAGAAGGAAATAATTAACAGGTGCCAGAATTAAGAGGTTTTGGGAAAGAGTTCCTGTAAAAGGCAGGATTTTAGCTGGGATCTCTGGGAAATCAGAGAAGCCAGAAGGCAGCGATGAGGAGAGAGCATTCCATGCATGGAGAACAGCTAGAATTAAGAGATAGAGTATTTTATTTGTCTGACAACAAGGAGACAAGTCACCAGATCAGAGAGCGGGATGGGTAGAGAGTATAAAGTATAAGAATACTGAAGGGTGGCTAGGTTATAAAGAATTTTGAATTCCATACAGAGGATTTTGCATTTCATCCTAGAGTTGATAGGGAACCCATGAAATTTATTGAGTAGGGGATAACATGGCTAGATCTATGCTTTGGGAACTGAATGGATGATTGCTGAAATAGAGAGAGAGAGAGAGAGAGAGAGAGAGAGAGAGAGAGAGAGAGAGAGAGAGAGAGAGAGAGAGAGAGAGAGAGGAGAGAGAGAGAGAGAGAGAGAGAGAGAGAGAGAGAGAGAGAGAGAGAGACTGACTTGTGGCTTGCAGAACAACTAGAAGTTTATTGGAATGGTCCAGGTATGAAGTAATGAGTGCCTGCTTTAGGGTAGTATTAGAGAAGAAAAGGACACATATTTGAGAGAGATTAGAATGATGAAATCAGCAAGCCTTAGCAACCAATTAGATGAGAATTGGTTAGGATGTAAGGATGAGAGGTGGTGAAGAGTAAAAAATGACTCCTAGATCATGAGCCTAGGTGACTGGGAGGATGGTGATGCCTTCAAGAGTAATCAGAACGTTTGGAAGAGGGGAAGATTTAGGGTGAAAGATGAGTTAAGTTTTGGATTTGTTGAGTTTAAGATGTCTATTGGACATCCAGTTTGAATTGTCTGAAAGCCAGCTGGAAATCCGAATTTGGAATGCTGCAGAGACATTAGGGCTGGTTAGGTGGATTTGAGAATCATCATCACAAAGATCATAATTAAATCCAAGGGAAATGATTAAATCACCAAGTGAAATAGTACAGAGGGAAAAGAGAAGGCATTAAACAGAGCCTGAGTTAATTTTCTGAAGGGGGACATGATAATTTCTGAATGTGATCTAGATGAAAATTCAACAAAGGAGATAAAAGGAATGCCCTGATGAGTAGGAAAATTAGGAGAAAGTAGAGTTTTGGAAACTTTGATAAAAGAGAGCTAATAAAGTATGTATGGAGGAGGAACAAAAAGTTTTCAAAGAGCACGGTGGAAAGTGGGAAAGTGGGTTGATAAAGGAGGTGTAGAAGGATTGCCTAGTTGCAGTGAGGGCCTATTTGACATGATGTACCATAAATTTTTAATGGACCCAACCAAAATAATTGCATATTTTTCTCCACCTTTATTTAGTAACAACTAAGTAGTAATGAATGTAATATTGATAATAATGGTCTAAGGCTGAGATTTGGCAAAATGCTACTAGTGATATGATAAGAAGACCAAAGAGAAAAAGACAATGTAAAGTTGAACTGGTTCATCAGAGGATTAAGATGGAGGAGAAAGGAGAGACTGGTTGGTGCAGGAGTGAGAAAACAAGATACAGTTTGGCTTCTGCCATGAACTTTGAGAAAATAGATTAAAAGGAATAAAGAGAAAGAACAGGTAGAAATCCATGGTCTGAAATACTATAATAAAAGTTAGTTTGAGATGGGAGTTTCTGAACTGGTAATTATAAATGAGTGCAAAAAGGAAGGAAATATATCTAAAGAGACCAACATAGTTGTACAAAGAGTTAATTGAATTAGATTTTTGAATGATGTACAGATGCAGGGAGCAAGGACAGATAAGTGCAAAAAAATAAAAATAAAAATCCCAAAGAGTAACATAATCCCATAAAATAATTTCAAGAATGATATCATATCGACTCTGATGTACATGGCTCTTTTTAACAATGAGGTGGTGATTCAGGCTATTTCCAATAAACTGTGATAGAGAGAGCCATCTGCATCCAGAAAGAGGACTGTGGGGACTGAATGTGAATTGTAACATAGTATTTTCACCTTTTTGTTTGTTCTCATATTTTTTCTTTTTGATCTGATTTTTCTTACGTAGTATGATAAATGTAGAAATATATATAGAAGAATTGCACATGTTTAACATAAAAAAGGAATGGTATCATAAATGAAACTTGTAATCAATGCTATATGAAAAGCTATATTAGCTATATGAGTAATAGGAACCATAACTGAAATAAGGCTGTTGCCTAAGGGTAGATGGGAATGATGATAACTAATGATGATGATGAGAGAAGTCAAAACTACTCAACTCTGTTTTCTTTCCATTTTGTTTTCTTCCAAGGAGAGTGATCTTAATACTGGGAAAGATATGATTAGCAGGATCTTAAATATCAAGATAAATAGTAAGGGTGCATTTAAATTTGGATGACATAACCTAGGGTAGTGAAAGAACTTATAGACTAATTGCTGGGCTACTATAAGCTCTGAAAAAAAATCCTGAAAAATTGAAGAGATGTTACAAGATTAAAGAGTGGTTAATGTATACATTTTCAAAACAATGGAAGAACATGTTTCCTTCTAATTAAGGACAGAAAGCTTGTTTTAAACTCTTGGCAAAATTCTAGTAATCATCATTAAAGGCATGGTTTTCTAAACAGTTGAAAGGTTTCTTTCTGTTTAACTTCTTCCACTTGACAACCCTTCAACTATTCAAAGGCAGAGATAATTTCCCTGCATTCTCTTCTCCACACAAAATATCCCCAGATCCTCAAACAAAGCTTTTGAAACTCTACAATCCCTCCCTCTTTACTTTCTAGAACCTGATAGAGATTTCCTTTACTTAGCTTTTCCATTCTTGTTACCTGTCTTAATCCTCCTTAATTCTTTTCCTCATTTCTTTTGCTCTATGACAGTGAGGTATTTTTAAAGACTCAATCTAGAGCTGTCTTCTTTTCTCACTTCACATAATCCCTCTTGCATTATCATAGATTCAACTATCATCTGTGTAAAAATGAATTCTAATCTTAGAAACCTAGAATCTTTAGAGGTGGATGTTTTATCAGAGATCATCAAATCCAACCAAGAAAACTCAACATCTCTGATAAATTGTTATCTATTCATTGCCTGAAGATTTTCAGCAAGAGGAAACCCACTACATCCAAGGAAATGCATTCCAATTTTGTATGACTTTACTGCTATGAAGGTTTTCCTTGCTTCAAACTTGAAATTCACATCTCTGTAATTTCCCATACAAACACTGCTCTCTAGTTCTGTTTCCTGGAGCTCCAAATATTTTCCACAATGCTTCTCCACTGGGGTCAATGGATTTCTTCACATGAGGAAAGCTTTTTAAATCATCAGATTTAAAACTAAAAATACACCTTAGAAATCAGCTAGTCTAGTGCTATCATTGTATAGATGAAGAAACTGAGCAAAGCTTTATTGGTAATCAGTTTTTCTGCTTTTTTTTTCCTCTAAGACATTCTTGCCTTTTTCTCAGATATGACATTGACTTGCTCAGCTGCCTTTGAGGCAGATTAAATTTCTGCCCAAACCTTAATGTAAACAGAAGCTGCCCTCAGCAATTGTCTGAAAAATCTTAGATATAAAACATAAATTATTTCTCTCCCTCCAATTACTCTTCTCTGTTCTCCCCACTGACAAGATATTCTGTGCTTTTTAGTGTTGACCTGTTTCACCAGGTCAGTGTTTTATAGTATCAGGGAGGGGCTCATGGCAAATTTCCACTTCCCACAGGACTCTGGAAAGCTAATGTGGGTCTTGCTATTGCTCTAAATAGAAGGGCCTCTCTCTTCTTGTCCTCTCTGAACAATTTTGGAAGAAGACTTGTTCTTCTCTCTGACCTCACATGAAAGAAGACTCCCTCACTTCCCTGAGGAAGTGGGAGGTAGTTCAGCTGAAGGGAGAGTTTGATGGAGGTTAGTGCTCTAATGAGGACCCATGAGTAAAATAAAGTTTCAAAGAAAAAAAAATAGAACCTTTTTTGGGGGGAAGGGAGAATATTTTTAAACTGCAAATAAAAATATATAATTCATTAAACTCCATATATTTTATAGCTATTTGAATATGCAATTGTACAACTCAAATTAGAATATGAACAAGAAATCTGAGAAAAATATAGTTATTCATTTCAATTCAACAAATAATTATTAAATGTCTATTGCATACAGAGTGCTTTGCTAGGCAATGGATGAATGTTTTTCAAAGTTTAGATAGAAGAGTAACTTCCTCCATGGGTCAAAGTCTAGTAGGAACATAGGTTATATACATTGTTAAATATGATACTAATTAACATAGTGCTTTTTTGTTGTTTTTTGCTTTAGAGAGTTGCATTTTTTTTCCTTTGGGAAGACCTGGGAGTAGGGAAGAGAAACCATTATTAACCATGGAAGACTGGGGAAAGCTTCATGGAACACATAGATTTTGATTTTGACTTTAAAGAATAGATAGAAATTCACTAAGTGAAAAGGTAAAAGGGAAAATATTCCAGCTATAAGGATCAGTGTGAGCAAAAGTTCAAAAGCAGGACACACAAGACATATTGGATTGTAGAGTCATTATATGACAAAAGGCTGGAAACAGGGGCAGCTAGGTGGCACAGTGGATAGAGCACCAGCCCTGAAGTCAGGAAGACCTCAGTTCAAATCTGGTCTCAGACCCTTAACACTTCCTAGCTGTGTGACCCTGGGCAAGTCACTTAACCCCAATTGCCTCAACAACAACAAAAAAAAGGCTGGAAACGTAGAGTGATGTAAGAATGCAGGTGTCTTGAATGGCAAGTAAAGAGAGGTAAGCTTTGTTTAGTGGGCAACAGAAAGGCACCAAAAAGTTTTGAGCGAAGGAATCTGGGCCTTAGTTTTTCTATCTAAAAAATTAGTGGATTGGATTCAGTAATTAAACACCTTCCCTACCCCCCCCAGTTATGAATCCTATTATGACATCGAGATTTGGTCATAAGGGAGATTAGTCTGGCAGTTGTAAAGAATAGAAGTGTCAAATATGGGTCCATAGATCACATGTGGCACACCACACTCTCAAATGCAGTCTGAACCAGATTAAAATATATCTAGGAGATATTTTTTTTTTTTTTTGCTAAGGCAATTGAGGTTAAGTGACTTGCCCAGGGTCACACAGCTAGGGAATGTTAAGTGTCTGAGACCAGATTGGAACTCAGGTCCTCCTGACTTGAGGGCTGTTGCTCTATCCACTGCGCCACCTAGCTGCCCCTCTAGGAGATATTTAACAAAATAACAAAACTAATTAAAATATAATAAAATATAGATAACAGTGCATTTAAAAATTAAGTCAATATAGGATTCTTCATGTACAATTTAGTAGTCCTTATTTTTGGATGGATGAATGAGAGAGGGTACAGGTGAAAAGACTTGTTAGAAAGCTATTGCAATAATCCATCCAGGTGAGTGGCAGCAAGGTTCTATATTAAGAAGGTGGTAGTAAAATTAGAAATGAGAGAATATGTAGGAAAGATATTGCAGAGGTAGAAGCAACAAAACTTGTTAATTGACTAGAAATGAGAGATAGGAGAGAGGGAAGATCCAGAGATAGCAATAAGGTTTTAATCATGGGAGATTGGATAACTTTTAATGCCACTGATAAAGTATTCAGAAGGATAGACAAATTTAAGATAAATCAATCAATCAAACAATATTGATTATTCAACTGCTATGTACCAGGCACTATATGAGACACTAGGACCACAAAGATAAAAGGGAAACACTCTCTGCCCTCAACGAGCTTACATTCTATGGGGGAAACAGCATTGATACATATAAACAAATGAAAAATATATTTGTTGTAAATGAATGCATTGTGAATGCTTTAGTCCAGAAGGGAAAATAATAAGCTTGGATTTTGATATGTTGAATTCAAATCACTATAAGTGTCTGTGGAGAAAGACAAGCCTGAAGTTCAGAAAATAAGTTATAGTGGGTGATGCAAATTTAAATTACCTATGTAAAGCTCATACTTGAAGCTAAAATAGTAAATTAGATTTCTGAAGAAGAGATCTTAACAAAAGAATAAAAACAAAAGACCAACCAAACAAGAGCATTGGAAAGGATCTACTTTTAGCATTCAGGAAGAGATGAAGGACTGATTTATCTTTGAAGCCAAAGGAGTATCTAGAATCCAGGAGGAGGATGTGGTCAAAAGCATCAAATACTGCATAGATGCTGTCTCCAGATGAAAGAAAGTTTCATTTCTTTTTATAATTAGGTAATCTTCAGTGACCTTTGAGAGAACAGATTTGTTAGAGTGATAGAAATGAAAGCCAGATTGCCAAGGGTTAAGGAAAAAGTAAATGGCAAGATATTAGCACAGATAACCTTTTCAAGAAGTTTGCTAGTGAATGGGGAAGAGAGAACTGGCCAGTAGATAAATGGGATTAAAGGGTTCTAGGAAGGGTTTGTTGTTGTTATTGTTGTTATTTGGTAGGGTTTTTTTGTTTTTTGATTTTTTTTTGCATTTGACCATGCTGGTAAGCTCCTTAAGAGCAGGTTCTGTCTTTCACCTCTTTCTGTATCTCTAGTGCTCAGCACCATGCCTGGCAGATAATAAGCTATAATAAGTACAAATTCATGGATTATGTGGCTGAAATGAAATAGAGAAACTCATTGGTGCTAAGAAAATTGAGATATAATGTGGCCAAGATTACAGAGGTGTTATCAACAAGAATATTGAATGCTGAAGTCCTTGAGTATGATGGCAAGTGAGTAATATGTTCAGAAGTAGCAAGCTGAGCAAGTGAAAAGGTTGTCCACAAGGTTTGCATTTGTTGGGCTGACATCGAGCTGTAGAGTTCTAGGATGTTGGGGGATGACACATTTTTCCAATGGAAGGTCAAACAAGCATTTATTTACAACCTACTATTGGTGATATAAAGGATTGCACAAATTGTAGAAATGGAAATGCTATTTTGATTTGGAGATACAAGAATGGATTGGCAGCTTAGTGTATTGTGTTATTGCAGGCAACAGTGGGGAACAAAGAATATGACAAACCTTGCTCCTGCTCTATTAGCTGGAGGGTAGAGAATGGAGAAAAATGGTCTCCTGTAAGAAAAAGTTCCCCCAAAAATGTGACGTGAGCTTTCAGATAAGAGAGGAAGCAGAAAAGTATTGCAGAATGTTGGAGAGTTTGTTTATAATAGAGTAGAAGTCCCTTTGCAGACAGAGTAAGGAAGACTTGAATTTAAGTCCAAGTTCAAGCCCAGATGATTACTAGCTTTATGGCTTTGAGTAAATCACTTAATCTCTCTGTTTCTTCATTTGTAAAGTGAAGGTAGTAATAATTTCTGTCTTGTGAGGTGGTTGCATGGTTCAAATAAAATAATATTCATGTAGCACTTTGCAAACCTTAAAGTGATGTATAAATACTAGTTATTGTTACATTAATTATTATCACCTAGCAGTTCTTTTTCCTCATTCCTCATTTTTCTTGGAATTAAGTAAATGACTAATAATATAAATACCCAATATAAATTTAATTCCCTCCCAAATCTTTAACTAAAGAAACCAAAATGTAGAAGATTAAGAGAGCAAAAATGACTAATTCATAACCCTGACATCATTCAGCATCTGTTCAAACATTTCTAGAGATAAGAAATTCACAAAGCAGTCAGGTACATTTTTGGATGGGTCCAATTTTTAGAAAATTTTTATACTTATACTAGACCAAAATTGGCTTCCTTGTAACTTCAGTCCTTGGCCCTGGTTCTGCCCTCTGCAGCTGCACAGAATAATTCTTGCATAGCATGGCCCATCAAATACTTGAAGGCAGTTATCATGGCACCATAAGTTTTCTCTTTTCCCATTTAAACATTATCATTTCCTTCAATAGCTCCTCCTCTGACATGTTTTTAAACCCATCACCATGTTGGCCATCTTCCTTTGGATGTGTTCCATCTTGTCTGCTTCCCTTTTAAAGTTTGGCTTCCAGGACACAGAATACCAGATGTCTGGCTAAGGCAGAAGACAGTAGGAATATCACCTCACTCATTCTGAAAGCATATTTCCATTGATGTAGACTAATAATGCCTTAGTGGTCAGGTCCCAACTTCTTATAATTCACATCATTCACATGATTATTTCCTGTTTCATTTTCCCAGTTCTAACTCTTATTTAGTACTCTACGTGTTAATTGTGATAGATTCTTAACTAGTCTCCCAATGTTCAGTCTCCCCGTCCTCCAATATGATTTATGTATTTTATGGGGAAATGAGATACTATTCACTCCAAACCAAAGAAAAAGGATTTATGAATACCCCACTCTGTATTCCTCCTTCTTTCTTACCTTATGAAAAAGAAACAAAAAGCCGTGTTGAAAGTCTCCAGTCAATATTTCCTTTTCCTCTGTTGCTCTTAGATATTCTTTGGGCTACCATTATTTTAAGGGAAAATTGAGGAGATTTCTACAACAAAGCCTAAACCCTCTGGGTCTTACCTTTCCCTACTTTTTCTTATTATGCAACAGTACTGGTTGGTTGTACAATGGTATCTTACTCTGGCTGTCAAATACACAAAGGTCAAATGCACAAGTCTGCTTTACTGCAACAGGAAAGTTTGAGATTTTAAGCTACATATAAATCTTGTGTGGGTTTATAGTATTAAAGGATTCCTTTCAGGTGTGCCCCTGTCTCTTAAATTTGCAGGTTCTTTCTCTAAACCCTAATCCAGTTTTTTTTTTAAGTCACTTTGCTATTACCTCTAGTTTCAAACTATTTGTTCCATGTTTAGTCTCTAGAAAGATCAAAACCATGGGATCTTGAATTTGGAAAGGACATTAAAAGTCATCTAGTCATAAGACATAGAATTGTAGATTTCTATCTAGAAGGACTCTTCCAGACCATCTAATCTAATTACTATAGAGATGAGGAAATTGAGGCTCCAGGAAGTAAAAGGACTAGTTCAAGGTTAGTCAGGTCATCAATGGCAGAGCTAAACTTCCAATCCAAGGTCTCAGGCTCCAAATCCACTGTTCTTTTCTACCACACCAGTCGTCTTCCTTTCCTGTCTGAATGCCAGTACTACCCCTTTTGGTTTTTAATCAAGACCGATGTCTGGGCAGCCCCATCTCTTGGCAAAAAAGCTGGTGTTCCCCTGGCTCCACCCCTGGAATTCCTTTTTCACTCTGCCCCTTGCTCTTCATTTATTTGCATCAGCTATCTAACCAGCCATTCTAGGCTTAATCAGCTCCTCTTTACTCTGTGTCTTTCACTGCTGACGTCCTCTTTGGTCTTCACAGCTCTGTACTACACTCATGATATCATCAAGCTGTTTAGATTTTCCCCACCCATGAGCAGCAGTTAGCATAGATCTTATAGCCTGCTAAATATTTCACAATTCATGTTAATGAAAATCATCATCTTAATTCTGGTTAATCCCCATTGTCCTCCTTATAACTATTTAAATATTTAATATCCACCATCTATTTTTTTTTTTTTGCTGAGGCAATTGGGGTTAAGTGACTTGCCCAAGGTCACACAACTACGAAATGTTAAGTGTGTGAGGTGAGATTTGAGCTCAGGTCCTCCTGACTTCAAGGCTGTTGCTCTATCCACTGAGCCATCTAGCTGCCCCCCACCATCTATTCTTTAAGAAGCAGTGTGGTAGCATAGATAGCAAGTTAAACTAAGAGGATCTGGGTTTAGGTTTACCCTCTGCCACTCACTGATTCTGTGACCCAACAAGTCATATGAACTCTCAGTGCTCTAGGCAATTCTTTAAATTGCATAAAAGGTATTGCTTTGATAGAAGGAGTTTCCCAATCTAGAAGTTCCCTATACCAAAGAAATTAGATTTCCAGTTCTTTATCCCTAGATAGACTTTAACATTTAAACTTTTGGCCTCTTTTCTAGGGTTGCTCATCGATTATAAAATCACAGGATTCCAGAATTGGATGGGATGTCAGTGGTCATTTTGTCCAATTAATGTCCAAAAGGGAAATTGTTCTCTTATCTGAACAATATCATCCAGAGTCTGTTTAAAAGTCTCCAATCTGGGTGAACACACTACATTCTAAGGGAACTCATTCTACTTTTGTATAGTTCTCATTGGTAGAAAATTTTTCTTGAGTCAAGCCTAAATTTGTCTTTTTGTAATTTCCACCTACTTTCTTCTGGTTCTGCCTATTGGGATCAAACAGAATGCCTCTTATTCCATTCCACATGACTGCTCTTCAAATATTTGAATAGAACTCTCATGGGCCTCCACACTATCCTCAATCTTCTGTTTTCCAAGCTAAACATCCCCAGGTGTTTAACAGAGCCTCCTGTCATGGCTTGGATACAAGGTTTATCACCATTCTAATTGTCCTTTTCACTATACTTTCCAATTTACTAACATTCCTCTTACACCAACTGTCAGACTTTGAACTGAATTCTAAAGATGTCTGACCAAGACAGAGTATGGTGGCACTATCCCCTTTTCATTCACAAATGCTATATTTTCTCAATACAGCTCAGGATTGCCTTAGGGTTTTTGGCTGCCATATCACACCACTGACTCATGTTGAACTTATAGTTAAGAAAAAACCCTCAGATCTCTTTAAGATAACCTGCTATTGAATCACTCATTTCCCCATCTTGTATATATGGAGTTTATTTTTAAAACTCAAAGGTAATTACATTTATGCCTCTTACATTTCTTCTCATTAAATCCATCCCAATCTTATCATCTATCAAAATTTCTTTGGATCCAGCTGCAATTATCCCGTGTGATATCTATTCCTCTTAGCTTTATGTCATCTGCTAAGCTGATGCCTTTATACAAATCATTATTAAGAACTTTCAACAACACGGCACTTCTGGGGCATTCCACTAGAGACCTATTTCTAACTATATAGAAGCATAGATTTAAAGTTTCATGAGAACTAGAAGTGATCTAGTCCAAGCCATTCCTTTTACAGGTGAGGTTAAATAATTTCTCCAAAGTTATAGTTAAATGAGAGAGATGAGGTTTGAACCTTGGTGTTCTAATTCCAAATCTAGTACCTGTTCCATGCTAACCCTTGATATTGAACCATTAATGAATACTTTGCAACTCTCTTCTTCAAGCCAATTTTGAGCTTATTCTAATTGAATAGCCAGCATCCAGTTTATATTCCTAAAATCTAACATTTCTATTATAATGACCAATAATCTAGGAAAATGAAACTGTTGTGCATGCACAAATGCACACATATAGAGATAAACAAGTTTAATGGCTCCTTTGAAATGAAGTGTAAATTTCCACACTTAGCATTCAAGGACCTCCATAATCATCTATAGACTACATTTCTAGTTTTCTCTCCCCAGTGATCTTCTATAGACATTCTCTACTCTAATCATGCCTGTCTTCTTATTTATCCCACCCATGCTGAATTGAGTTCCTTTGCTCTTTTACTTTCATCATTTTCTCTATTTAGCAATACTTTCTCTTTTCATTTTCTATGTCTAAAAATACTGGGTTTTTTTTTTACATACCCCAAGTTTAATCTTCTCCATGAAGATTTCCTTGAGTTCCCTAGCCCACAGCTCTCTCTCCTTTATCTGACCTCATAACACTTATGTTCTGCACCACACTATTGGCTCCCAGTATAATTAATTCTTATTACTTAACTTTTCACCTATGGTGTTTTATCTCCCTAAAAAGACTGAGCTCATGGGGAATAAAAACCATGCACCCCAAGATCCTAGAACACTACTGTGTTCAGAAGTAGCAGGCATTCAATCAATATTTGTTCACTATGACTGAACAAATGAATTGGGCAGAATGTGAAGCCTAATAAAACAACTGAGTTGTCCTATAAACTTAGTGAAAGGAGACTAGCTCAGGGCTCAGCTGTGATA
>JAJPUD010003856.1:71239-97705 GCA_023553655.1 Myrmecobius fasciatus | reverse complement strand
AGAAAGAAAGAAAGAAAGAAAGAAAGAAAGAAAGAAAGAAAGAAAGAGAAAGAAAGAAAAAGAAAGAAAGAAAGAAAGAAAGAGAAAGAAAGAAAGAAAGAAAATAGTCTTAACTAGAGAGGAAATTACATTCTATTAGCCAAATATCATATGGTTATACTAAATGACCTCTTAGATTACTTCCAGTTCTAACTCGATAATCCTATATACATAAGTAAGTAAATGCAAAGTAAGTACAAAGTAATAAAAACATAATTTAAAGATGAGATGAAGAGGAGGTCTCCCTTGGACCTATCAGTCTGATGTCTTAGGGGAGAGAGAGGGCACTTGTGAGAGAAAACTAAAGGAAGGAGGAAGAGTGACACCTCATTTAAAAAATAATCCCAGTGAATCTCTTCTTGGCAGGAATATATATTCTATCATTTCCAACAGTCATCATTGCAAATAGACATGACTAAAATCTTTTTTTTTACAAAAACCATTAGAATTCCTAGACTGTGGAATCTTGTGGGCAGCAGTTTTTCTCTGATGTTTTCTATCAAATAACAGATTTCTCTGTTATTTTCAGTTGTTGAGTTACCCAGCACTCAACATGGTGTGTGCTAGTGAATAAATTAGAAATGCTAATGCTCATCTCATTCTGGGAAGAGGAAGATCTATATAAAACTGTGTCATTTTTCCTATTCTATCCTTTTTCTCTGAATGACTTTTATTAGGTATTTCTCATAGCATTTGGCAAAATCCCAAACAAATAATAATTGCATTTTGGATTTATATAGACTCTTTTCCTTCCCTTAAAGAAACTAAGCATATCCTTTCTGTATCATCTCACCTAGTGCTATGATTTATCTGTGTCCTTATAGATGAAACATATGTTTGGCAATAGAATTTAAAGTTCTCAAGGGCAAGGAATATTTTGTTTTTGTTAGTATCCTCAGTGTTTAGGACCATGCCTGATATGCAGCTATTAAATGCTTATTGAATTTACTAAATGAATTGTCAGATTGAGAAAAAGCACTGAAGGGACATATAGTCAGTAGCAGGACTGGAACCTAAAGTATCTCTATCAAGCAGTAATTATTCAAATTATTTAGCAGTATGTATACCTTCTTCCCTTTTCTTTTTGAAGAGAGGCAGTGCAATATTCTACAGGTAGAGCATTGGACTGAGAATCAGGAAGGCACCAATTTAAATTCAATTTATAACACCAGCTATTTTTTTTTATCATGAGCAACCTACTTACCTTTCTAAGCCTCCTGCACCCTCAAAGTATAGGGTAAACATAGATTGTAATCTGCATCAGGGAAAAGAGTTTCCACATGGGGAAGACATCCAATATCAAAATCAAAGATCTGTGATGCATATGTCCATGCTATATGATCTTAGAGAAGACTGAGCATAAATGTTAAATTAATGAATTCAAATAAAACATGCAGAAATTAATCTGTCACATTAATGTTGCACATAGTAGTTACTATGTGCATCATACTTGCCCATAGATGGAAGTTAGTTCTCTTAAATTACTGTAGTTAACATGAATTTTATATAAACATTAGAAATTTTTCATTTTTGTCAGTTCTATAGCTATTTATTTAAAAAAAAACAATGCTGATAATTTCTTCTGATGCCAAAATTCCACACCCGCTGACTTTCACTCAAAATAAAACAAAGGTCTTAGATCCAACTTCCCAACTATAGAAGTTTCCTCTAACCTTCCTATACCACAGCCAAGACTCAAAGCTCCCTGTGTTGCTTTCTCCTTGTTCCTGAATCCCTTATATTCCCTTCTGTCAGAAAGACTTTTGAATAGCAATTCTATGGTATTCCTATTGCAATACAGCAAGACTTGAATGAAAGTCATGGGTACTACAAGGCTCTAGGGAGCAAAATAATTTAGGATACCAGGAGGCAGGCAATGCTTACACTTGTCAGGAAAGAAAGTGGAAAAGGGATTGGTGTCAAACATGAGACAAAAAGAGGCCATGATTTGAATGGGTTCCAGTGCCTCAGCACTGTACAAAATTGGAGAAGTACTCCAAGGTCTAGAAAGGAATTAACATTGTTTTGATTTTCAAAACTAGAAAAAGGATAGTATTTAAACTTCATGTCAGTGAACTTGGCCTGAATTTCTAATAAAATTTTAGTATTATCGAAAGAGCTATATGTAACTTTATAAGTAGGAAAATGGTGATCCTTAAGCACTAATCAGCTTCAGTTGATCAAGAACATGAATCACTACACTAATCTAATTTCCTTTTTAGTTATGGTTCTTAAACGAACAGATTAAGGGAATTGTCATAAACATCGCAAAATTGGATTTCAGTAAAGCATTTAACAAAGTCTCTCAGAAGATGAAGAGGTGTGGGGTAGATGTTAATAGGTGAATTCAGAAATGGTAGAGTGGCTACCTATAAAGATTAGCATCATTAATGAATGGAGGTAAAATTGGAATGGAAAGTCCCTAGTACAGTGCCCCCAGGGAGCTGTCCTTGGTCCCATAATGTTTAATATTTTTATCAGTGACTTGATAAGCACTGACAGTATGCTTATTAAAACTGTAGATGATACAGAACTGAGAGGCACATTGGATATTAGAGTCATGATCCCAAAAGATCTCAAAGGGCTAAAATGACGAGTCATATCTAGTACTATGAAATTGTGTAATTATAAACATACATAAAAAATACAAATTGCAGCAAGTACAAAATAAGATAGATATGATTAGAAAATCAATCTTATGAAAAAGATTATGGTTAAGGTGTGGTGGGCTAAAAATTAAATATGAGGCAAAAATATGGCATCATGTTAAAAAAAATGCAATCTTACTTTAATACTTCAATAGATCTCTGAGTTCAGTAGTATGTATAGTCCTTTTACCAATGCATCTCTTAATTCATTCATTCTCCTAGTTCATCTCATTCTATGTAATTCTTGTCCATAACCTTCCATATATCTTCAAAAGAAGAGCAACCTAATGTGCTGGAGAACTTCCTCTGTATTTTGTCAGGGGTGGGGGGCAGAATATTTAATGGAACCTGTCTATCCATTATTCCTTATTTTTGCAACATAACTGATCTCATCAACTTTTCCCTTACTACATACTCTTGATGATGTCTTTTATGTGAAAGTCATCATTGATAAAATGTTGAAATTCGTTTATAACTACAATGTATTTCCTATCATCCTTTGAATCTCCTATATTAACAATGGTTTTTTCTGGAGTCATGCTGTTCTATGAATCATAGACAGCCATGTAATATCAACGGGAGAATAACACTATTAAAATATAAGCTTTTGTAGCAGTGAACAGCTTGGAACCAATGAAAATAGTAAGCACGTTCTCAAATGTGGTACAGTGTGATCTTCTTTTATTCATTTTTGTTTTGTTTTTTGTTTTTTGCTTTTTGCTAAGGCAATTGGGGTTAAGTGACTTGCCCAGGGTCACACAGCTAGGAAGTGTCTGAGACCACATTTGAACTCAGGTCCTCCTGACTTCAGGGCTGGTGCTCTATCCACTGCGCCACCTAGCTGCCCCCTTGTATTCATTTTTAAACCTAGTTCAGTCTTAGTGTTGGTCCAAAGTATATGTGAAATAACTCAATGACTTATATGTATTACTGCATGTCACAATCTGAACATTATATATCTTTCCTTCTTTTGTTCATTTTGCCTTGTGGATTAAGAGACTGATCTCCTGAGCAGATACTAAGTTCGTGAGAAGGCAGTGGTGTCAGACTCAAATAGAAATGGATCCTGGCAGGCTACATGCTGATTTTTAAACTCTCCCACAAATTATCATCATATGCCATATTGCATTTTTATTTTTTAATTTGCCAATTGCATTTTAATCCATTTCTGGCTACACTAATTTGACACCTCTTGTTTCTAGCACAACAGAACTCAAAGAAGTCAATTTGAAACCATCCTCAAATAGGAAAAGCCTTAGAGCTTCTCCATTAATAGGCTCTCTCTCTTCGTGGAATTTGCCCAGGACATCCTTAATGTCACTGTTAAACATTTTTGGTGAGAACCCACCCATGAACCCAGTATCCAAAATAAAGGGGATAATAATAACTAACATTTATATATTAATAATTAACATTTCTATTGAGCTTACCATATTCCAGGCACTGTGTAAAGTACTTTGCAGATATTTACTCATTTAATCCTCCCTATAACCCTAATATCCTCATTTTATGGATGAGGAAACTAAGACAGAGGTAACTTGCCAAGGATTGCACAGCTAGTAAATAACTGAGGTGAAATTTGAACTCAAGTCTTCCTGAATTCAAGTCCTGTGTTCTATCCATTTTAGACCCAATAAACTCTTTTGAGGATGATAGAATCATAAGATATAAGCTGGAGATGGCCTTAAAGACCATATAATTCAACTTCTTCATTACACAGATGAAGACACAGAGGTCAAAAGAGTAACTTGTCAAAAATTAAACAAGTAATAGAAAGCAGAATTATAAATCAAATCATGGCCCCACAGGTAAAGTTAATCATTATTTTACACAAAGAAAGCAAGTTATTAGTTTTCCATTTCTTTTGTGACTTACACAATTATTTTTATATATAGCATGTGTTGATGCTATCCTTTAAAGTCAGTAACTCATACATATTTATCCTCATACTCTTAAAAAAGAAAGCCCATGTTTTCCCCTCAAGTCTACTTTGATCAAACCTATTCTGGAGAATTCTATTTAGTTACTAATACCACATTGTAGGAAGGATATCAATAAACTAGAAAGCATCCAGAAATGGGTAACCATAATGGTAAGAAGACTGGAAATTCATGTCATACAAGGATCATCTGAAAGAAGTGAGAACATTTAGTCTGAAGAAGAGAAGAGTTGGAAGTATTCCATATTGAAAAGAAATTAAATTTATTCTACTTATGCCTTATTAGGAACAATGAGTAGAACTTGCAGAGAGGCTAATTTTAGCTTGATTCAGTTTAAAAAAAAACCTTTGTAAAAATTAGAACTGTCCAGATGTTGAATGTGTACTTTCCATCACTGAAAATCTTGAAAAGGAAGTTGATTGGCCACTTCATAGGAATGTGGTATAAAAGAGTCTTGTTCAGTTATGAGTTGGAACAGCTCATCTTGAGAATTTTCACCACAAAAGAAAATTCTTCAATAAATGTTTTTGTATATATTGATCCTTTCTCTATATCTTTGACCTTTTGGTGATATCTAGTAGAGCTATGATTGAATTACAAGGAATGTATGGTTAGTTACTTTGGGGTCTAGTTGCAAATTGCTTTCTAGAATACTTTGACCAATTCATTCTCTACCAATAGCAATAGGGCTCCTGTATACTCTGAGATGCTACAACAGTTGTCATTTTCCTTCTTATAGGATGATCTTATAGATATGAGGTAGAATCTCAGAGTTATTTTTTAAAATTTGCATTTCTCTTTTTTCTTTCCTTGTTCTCTTGGACCTTTCTTGAGAGGCAATGTAGCTTTGTGGTAAGAGAGCTGGTCTTAAACCTAAGAAAATTCTCATCTCAGATACATACTGATTCTGTGATAATGGGCAAGTAACTTTACTTCAGAATGTTCTTAGCAATTAAGATTATAAATTGCAGAAAAGGGAATGATTTGCATTGGTCAGAGAAGTTTTCTTATCTGTGAGTTCTCTATATCAATAAAATCACAGATCTAGTCTTTGTCCTTAATTATTTAATAACATGGAACACTTTTTATAGCTGTTGATGTCTAGTATTTTTACTGTCTATCCATATAATTTTATCATTTATTAATTAGAGAATGATGCTTGTCTTTATATATTTGTATTTATTCCCTAAATATTTTACATATTATAGTTTAATCAGAGCAATTTGCTGAAAATGTTTCCCCTGGGTAACTATTTCCCTTCTAAATACAATTAAACTAATTTTATATGCACAAAATTTCAATTTTATAGAATCAAAATGGTCCATTTTGTCTTTTATTTTTATTTTGTCCCTTTTCCATAGTCACAAAAAGGTCTTTTGTCCTCAAATTTGTTTATATGGCCTTTCACATATAGATCATATATCCATTTAAAGATTATTTTCATACATGGCATGAGATGTTTGTATAAACTTTATTTCTGCCAAATTGCTTTCTGATTATCCCCAATTTTTTGATCAAAAGGAGTCCTTACCCTAGTAGTTGGTCCTTGGACTTATAGAATATTTTCTATTATTGCTACACATTAAAGGTAAGAAAAAATTTACAAAAATATTTTTAGAATGAGCACATATCACTTTACTGAGCAACACTAAGAGTTGATAACAACTACCTGAAATTGGATTGTTGTATATATCCAAGAGTAGTTCCATATGGAGGCTATCAAAAAGTTAAGAAATGGAATGAAGACATGGACTACATGTGAACTCAATCAACAATATGTTTCCAAAGAAGAATCAAGTAAATGGCTGTCATTCCAATTTTACTGTTGAAAAGGACGGATTTATAGTAACAATTCAGGAGAAAGTTTGTTTCCATCAGAAATTAAGGAGCCTAGAATTAGTAATTAATATGAATTATATAAAGAAAGAATAGAAACTGCAACATAGTACTGCAGGCTAGAAAAAGTATATAGTACCTACATAATACTTAGGAAGACAACACCTAGTAACTAGAATTGGCTATTCGAACCTTGTTATCTTTTAGAGACTTATAGACAATAAATCTGCACATTGCTAATATAAATTTCAAAGTATTTTGATAATTCAACCAATAAACTGGACTACATTTAAATCATTATCTCTGACAGAACTGTGATCCACAATTATCTGGATATGATATTTATCAATTAAACTTTGGAATAATGTTTTAAATTGATATTTCCATATCAAGTAATTATAATCTTCAAGCTACATGGAATGAAAAATTCTCAGAAAGTAGAGTCCTAGAAAAGAAAATAATGTAGAAAACAGAACAGTGTGTAAATTATTCCTGTTATCCTATCTCTGCAATTGTGCTGAAGATGCTTTTAGAGAGATTACAAAGGATGAGCTTATACATTAACACTTTTATTATATTTAAAAAGCAATTAGTTTATTCATGGCTGCAATAGTCTATAGAATATTGACTATAAAAGAATTATCCAAAGAAGAGAAAGAGAATGAGCATTTATTAAACACTGAATATGTGCCAAGCACTTTACAAATATTATCTTTGATCTTCACAATAATTTTGGGAGGTAGGTGATATTACTATCTCCATTTTACAGTTAATGAAACTAAGGCAGACAGAGGTTAAATTACTTGCCCAGGATCACCCAGCTAATAAGTGCCTGGGGCCAAATTAAAATTCAGTTCTTCCTGAATCCAGGCTCAGTACTCCATCCATGGCACCACCTAGCTGCAACAGCAGAAAAGGTTTAAAGACCATTTCTATCTAAACTCCACTAATATAGATTTGAAAGATGAGATAATGATGAATGGGATAATAATGAATGTATGCACATATGTCCACTTATTATGTCCCTTAATGTGCTTTGTACATAATAGACACTTTGAATACATATTTGAATAGAATTGAGTTGAAAAGGATACAAGAGTAAAAGGATATGAATGAATAATTCTTGAAAACACTGAAAACTATTAATCATCATAGAAATTCACTAAATTACTAATAACAAGAGAAATGCAAAAAAAATAATTCTGAAGTTTTAGATCATAGTTAAAGAATTAGGGGAAAGTGGCAAATGAAAGAAATAGTTAATGTTGGAGGGACTGCAAGAAGACAAACATACTAACATATTCTTGGTGAAGCTGAAGTTAACCCAAATATTTTGTAAATCAGTTTGAAATCATGCTGAAAATATCATTAAAGTGTCCTCATCTTCTAATTCAGAGATCCCACTGTTACGATATACATTCCAAGTAAGTCAAAGACAGAAAGATTCCATATTTATTAAAATATTCATAGTAACACTTTTGTGGTAGCAAAGAGCTGGAAATTAAATAAATGACCATTGATTGAGGGAATAGCTTCAGAAATTGCAGTATATGAGTATAACAATATGCTGTGCCTTTAGACAGTATTAATATAGAGAATCCAGAGAAGTATGGAAAAAACTTAAATGAACTCATATAGATTGAATAAAGCAGAACCAGGAAAATATCTGTACAATGAATGTACCATTGTAAATAAAAACAGCAAAACTCAACATTGCACAGTGTAATTATAATTATAATGGCTAACCTTGACTTTGGAGAAGTATATCTTTCTCCCCTGTTTGCAAAGGTGGGAGGTCTGGATGTGAAATATTGAATATACTGTCATATTCATTTGATGTTTCCATTAGTTTTGCTGAATTGCTTTTTCCCCTGCTGGTTGTCTTTGATGGGAAAAGGGAAGGCATATATATAGTTTGCAAATAAAAGTGATGTTAAAAAAAGATATTCTCTCCCCCCCCTCAAAAAAAGAAAAAAGGTATGGAGGATAAAAAAGGGAACCAAGAGGAAAATGGATCATATTATATTTCCAGGATCAACTATAAAACCCTCTGTTTATACTTTAAAGCCTTTTACTATTTAGTCATTTCCTATTCTTCAAATCTTCTTACTTATTACTTCCTTTTGGTTATTCTATGCTTTTCCTTGAATAAGACACTCTTTTCTTCTGATTATGTGTTTTCTTTGGCTATTCACTACACCTGAAATGATTTCAGTCCTAATCTCAGTCTCCTGACCTCTCTGGCTTCCTTCATGTTTTAGCTGAAATCCCACCTTTCTGCAAGAAATCTTCCTTTCATGCTAGTGCTTTCCCTCTGAGATTACCTCCAATTTATCATCTATATATCTTGTTTGTACATGGTTGTATGTCATCTCCCCATTAGAACATGACTTTTTTGAAGGTGGAGACTGTTTTTGCCCTTTCTTTTTATATCCCCAGCACTTAACATAGTGCCTGATATCTGGTAAGCACTTTATAGAGATTTGTTGTTGCTGGAGATGAGCACCAAGCAAGTGGGAGAATCTGTGTTCAGATTTTATGCTAGGATTTAGAAGAAGTCAATAACTTTAGATACTGGGAACCCTGTCCAGTGGGAGAGTCTCTGAAAGTAAAACCATCTTCTTAGATTTTAAAAGAATAAAGGTAAAAAAAAATTCTTACAACATATTTCTTTTGTTAAAAAATCTTTAAATAAAAACCTACATAAAACAAGAAAGCAAAGTGTTTTCCTACATGTTTGGTGGACCCTTATGGTAAAAAAAATATGGATAAAAATAGGCATGAAGGAGATGCAATCTGCATTGTGGGAGAGAGTTTCTAAATCTGTGAGATCACAGATACACTAAAGTATTTGAATATTTATAAAACAAGAACTATTATATGTAAAAACAAATGTAACTTGTCACAAATGTCCATGTATAATAGAATTAGCATTGAATCTGAAGTGAAACTATCTGAGTTCAAATCCTGACTCATTATTTATATCACCTTGAACAAATGATGTCACTTTTCTGGGACTCAGTTTCCTCAATTGTAAAATGAGAAGATTGAGCAAGACGATCTCTAAAGTCATTTCTTGCTCCAATCCTAGTATCCAATATACTATGCATCCATAGTTATTTAATGATAACATAAGTGTTGCCAGCAAAATTTAGATCATCATAACTAAACCTGATGTGCTTTACAATCTCACCTTTCCTTGTTTTTTTTTTTTTACTTAATAATGAAATGGGGCAGAACTATATGAGTACTTGGATCTTTGACCTCTACCACTTTTGGCAACTTTTCTCTAATCTTTGAAAGTCTTATATCCATGTTTTTCCTAAAGCATAGTGATTTACTCAAAGTTGTATATAAATTAGGGGCAAAGATAATTGATACCTCATTTTCCTATAAATTCTCCTTTCCTATAAAAAGTTTTCAGATTCCTGAAAAGTGCTATTTGTTGGACAGGCAGACGAGAGAGAAGCAAGAAATTATAATCAGAGACTCATCAGAAGGTGCTCTTTCCTTATGTACACCATCAAATCTGTGAGAGATACAGAAGGCATATTATTCACAAAAAGTTTGATTTAACCTTTTGCCTGCTCTGTTCAGAACAAATTGCACTCTGTTTTGCTTCTGTTTGTATGTATGTATACATGTAGGCACTATATAAATATCCAGTGTGGATATGTGTGTGTGTGTGTGTGTGTGTGTGTACACACAGAGAGAAGTATATATTCTTCCTTTTTACTGTAACTTGGTTCTTCTATTAGAAAATATAGATAACTATCCTTTTATTAGAGGATAGAGATGCTTATATAAGTTATAGTGAAAAGGAATGATCTTAAACTATATGCTATATTCTGGACTAGATCATTTTGACTCTTGCTGTGAAACTGATGAATGTTCTTCCCTCTAGAAGCCTCCATAGACAGCTGTGGTTACTATTTTAAAGCAAAAATATAACCAGGAGAAATCATGTGGGAGAAAGGGGTTTTTTTTGGTTGTTAAATCTTCATGAAATGGAAGAAGGGGCTATTTTGAGAATTAAATTACATAATAGATTTAGAGGGCTTTTCAAACTTTAAAGTTTTTTATAAATTTAAGTTATGTTTAAATGACAAGAGACAGAGACAGAGAATGGGATATATGATGAGATAAATTTACGCTTATGTTATCAAACTATATCCCCCCCAAAGCATAACTGAACTATATTCAGAATCAAATATGATTACCTTGATTTATAGAATTCTGCTCATCTCCACTGCTTCTTTAGCACTTTAATTTTGTGGAGAGTTTAAGTCAGAGAGGTGATTTCTGTGCTCAGTCCTCAGCCCTCTCATTGCAAAAGGAAGCAATTTGGGAGCAAATAATATCAGTAACTGATACTTATATTTCATCTTAAAACCAAGTTTGTATACACTCTTTTATCTGATCCTCCCAACAATTCTGTGAGGTAAGAACTACAATTATTTCTCTTTACATATTAGGAAACTGAGACTTAGAAGGTTAAATGACTTGCTCAGAATCACACAGCTAGAAGAATGTCCCTCATTTGGGATTTGGATCCAGTTCTTCCCAACTCCAAGTCGACAACCGAAGTCATTATGCCACAGTTCTATTAGGAGCAAAGAATTATCTGGCCATAATCTCTTATCTCGGGACTTCTGCTAGAAAACCATACACAGAAGAGAATGGATAGATGTGGGCACTTTATTTTCCAAGACAGATGCTCAATTCTGGGATCAGCTATGAGATAGCTTCCTACTTAGCTTTTGGGCCCATTTGCAAAGATGGCATTTTGTAAAACTGTGTGCATCCAATAAAGGTTGGAAGTCAATAATGATCGGTTTTCTAAGAATGGAGTCCTTGATATTTCATGGTGATGTTCACTTTCTAATTTTATGCTACTGACACTATCCAAGCAGTTTAACATCCCAGTCCTTAAAAGACCACAATGCTTTGCCATGTCATGACTCCATTTAACATTTAGAGAAACTAGATTTGCAGAGCATGAACTAGATGATAGGGACCTGCATGATGGTCAAAGTAGCTGCTTCCAGTTTCCCCTTAAGAAAGTGTCTCTTGTCCCCGGGTGCTATACTAAACTGGCTTAGTTCCCTGAGATTTGGACTTATCCACATTCTATCTATAATTATTCTTAGAAACTGGCTTTAGGAAATTCTGGACCTTCCTGATGCCTCCGTTTTATGGCTGAACACATGGTTAATTGAAGCAGGTGACATATTTCAGGGGCAGCATGCAGCGTTCCACAAAGCCATCATTGCAGCTGTCACCTAATTGCCTGATTAACTGGACGATTAATTGACTAATTGGAACCTCAGCATCGCCTGCATTAGAACAAGAAGCTTTTTGTAAAAAGTCTCAAAGCTAGTTCTTGAGAGAATGAAAGAAAGGGAGCAATTTGTAGCATAGTGATTAGAGCAAAGACTGTGGAGGGGAGGGAGAAAGGGACAGAGGGAACTTGAGTAAGAATCCTTCCTTCTGTTCTGGATAGAAAAAAAAATCAGAAATGAAACATGGTGAAGCTGCTGCCAAAATGATAACCAACAACTTAAGTTAGGTATTATTGCCATCTCAAATTTCTCAATTTCAAATTTCTTGGGAGTGGTGTCAATGCGGAAGGATGTGAAGGAAAACTGGGAAGGGGCTCATCAGAGCACCCCTTGTTTTCCCCGAATAAACACCCCATTTTTGTTCCCAGGCCTTTGCTACCACAAACACTGCCCCACTTCTCTGTAATGCTGTCAGTGAAAGTGTGTCTGGAGCAGTTGAACACAGCAGCCTCTTTCAGTCATGCTTGCAGCCAATTAAAATGAAATGGGCTTTAAGATTATTTGCACAAAGAGGTAAAGGAGGGCAAGATGGGGGAGTGTTCTCTTCCACTTAGGCACATTAAAAAGAAGAGACTTGCTGCCTCTGGAGGACCTTAGGAAAACCCAGAGCTGCCCAGCAGAGCATTCCTCATACCAAAGTTCATTCTTCACACAAAGACCTTGCAGAAAAATGAGTAGGTTTGACTCAGTGTCTTCTTGACAAGATAAGTAAAGGTCCTTGAAGGCAAATAATCCTTGGACTTGGAATCAAGAAAATCTTTCACAGACACTTTTTAACTGTGTGACCACAAGCAAGTCACTTTATCTCTGAGCCTCCAGACCTCTCAGCATTGTTATGATAGAATGGTGGGCCTGAACTCAAGAAGATTCATCTTCCTGAGTTCAAATCTGACCTCAGAAACTTACTAGTTGTGTGACTTTGGGAAGGTCACTTTAGCCTGTTTGCCTCAGTTTCCTCATGTGTAAAATGATCTGAAAATGGCAAACCACTCCAGTATCTTTGCCAAGAAAATCACAAATGGGGTCAAGAAGTCAGACACTATTGAAATAACTGAACAACAACCAACTTTAAAGACAGTAGATATAAATGTCAGTTATTAATTCAATTGAAGCCATCTGTTAAAAAGCTTTGCAAACTTTAAAGCGTGATATCAAGGTCAATTATTGTCATTTAATTCCATTGGTGCCATTGGACACTCAAGATTTGAGTGCTGAGCTCAGCCACAGCTCTGAGGCACAGTTCACTGTAAATTCTAAAGCGTGATACAAATAGCAAACAGCAGTTGCAGCAGAATTGAGATGGCTTGGTATAAGGCAGAGGTGTCAAATGCACTGCCCATGATCACCAACACTCCTGAGTAAAGCCCAAACCAAACTAAAATGTAATTGAGAAATATTTAACAAAATAAATAAAATGCAAAATAATATAATGTTAATATGTGGTTTTCTAGATCAATATGCAGCCTGCAGTGATCCTTATGTATGGTTTAGTGGCTCCTTTTATATTTGAGTTTGACAGCATTAATATAGGGGATATAGGGGTGGCTTATAAGTCAGGAAAACCTGGGTTCAAGTCTTTAACACTAATACATCCCAGCTTTATGACCCTGAGCAAGTCATTTAACCACAAAGTATTTTAAAAAAACTCTTTAAGATTATAAATTACTGAGAAAGGGACAACTCATATTTGCAGAAGGAGTTTTTTCATCAGGAGTTCCCTGTATTAATGAAGTCACAGCAAGTCCAGGTAAAAAAGTAATAATAACTGTATAATACTAGGTGGTACAGTGTCTATAACTCTGGACTTGGAATAAAGAAAACTCAAGTTCAAATCAAGTGTTAGATGCTTACTAGTTGTGTGACTGTAGGCAAGTCATTTCATTGTTGCCTGTTCAGTTTTCCCATCTGTAAACTGGGCATTATAATAGTATCTACCTACTAGAGATGTGAGGATCAAATGAGATAAATTTGTTTTGTTTTGTTAAGTTTAAGGATGGTCTTTTAGAAAAAGCCTTTAGTTCTATAAATTACAAAGAAAGCACATCAGTACAGTAGAAACATATTAGATGCATAACATCTACATATGAAAACAACATATATTTCACTCACAAGACTCTCAGTTATAATGTTCTTCCTTATAAGGCTATTATGCTTTAGCTTCAAATTATATTACACTTCATTTCCTCAAGGTATATTTTTTAATTTTAAATACCAAATTCCTGGCTCTTAATGGCACATGCTAAAATAGGGCATATTTCACTACCATCCTGATGACTCAAATGATATATATTTGTTAAAGAAAAAAAAAACACCTGTGTAGCACAGTACCTGTCATGGGTGCTTAATAAATAATTGTCTCCTTCCTTCCTTTCTATATCCTAAAACATACAAAATCCAAATGCTTTACATGAAAAAGTATGAGTGTTGGCTACATTTAGACTTGAATGCCCAACACACTAGTCCTCAGAGCTTTGTGAGGTCCAGGTGACCTTCTTGACTAAGTTTTACTGGCCTTAAGAGAACTAGAGGTCCTAACATTTGTACTTCATCCTTTCCAATGGGCTAAGCTTCCTGGAACTAACTGACAATTCTTGGAAGCCTTAATTGAGTGTGGCTGCCAGGGAATAGATTCTTGACCACGAAGTCAGCACTCTAAGAGAAGAAGCATCATGTCAGGACAAGCTGAATTTCTTCAGGTCAAAACATTTCCAGTGAAAAAGAAGGTGAAGAGCTTTCTGCAGTGATTCAATCAAAATTTGTCCTTTTTTGAGGGGCAGGGAAGATTAACATTAAGAAATACAAACCTCATATTCCCAACCTAAACTTTCTCCCTCATTCAGTTAACAATTGTGGGAGGCAGAAGGCCAGGCAACTGATGGCTAGAATATAGCCTTTAACCTCCAGCCCCTTTTGCAAGAAGCCAAATCTATAGGAAAGCTAAACCCTCAGTCACTGTTGTCCCAAGTGCATCTTCAACAGCCTTTTCCATCTGGTCCTAGAAACCAGGGAATGATATAAAGAAGTTAAAAGGAGAGGCATTTATTAGCTTTTCTGTTCAGTCTCAACTCACAATCCCCACTGTTTTTTCCCACTGGTTATTTTCTGGGTTGCAAATGAAATATATGTAGATAGTACTGTCTGCATCTGTGAATCTACTAGTTATCAATGCCTTACTGCATCTGGGGCAATCCCTGAAATTTAGAAAGTGAATTCTTTAGGTCTGCCTTAGCATGAGATTGAGAAACCTGAGTAAACTTTTACTTTCAGTACTTAATACTTTTTGGTGGGAAAGGAATGAATATATAGGGCAGAAATTCCAGAGTGGAGCAAGCTATCTTTGTCCATGATTTCATAGGATCATTGATCTAAAGTGGAAAGGAACTGAGGCCATCTAGTCCAAACCCTTCATTTTCCAGATAAATGGCATCTTTAGAATCCTGGGTGATGATGATAGAAAATTTTACCAGCCTGTGCCTTAGGGAGGCCCCTCTGCAAAATTCAGATATTCATAGGAGGTACAGACAACATCAAAAGGGGGTGACTGCTATTGACTGAATCTTAAATGTGGTTTACAAACCACTGCGAAATTCTGTGTGATGAACAATTTAAAAAGAAGTGGCCGTGTCTATTTCTGCAGCTGTAAATATGTATCCATGGGGACGGGAAGCAAGATACAGTAGATGCCGGGTTTTAAAAGACTTGGTCTTACACATACAGATCTTTAATTAAACATACTCATAAAACTATAATGAACCATTCATTTAATTAAATGGGGTGAGTCATTTCATTAATTTTTAGCAAACTGCAAGCAGCCGTTCTACCCTTCTTTCCTAGTTGGAATGCAAAGGGACGAGAACAATTTAAATAAAATTATTTTCCACTATATAGTTTTTGGAGGGTGGAGGGGGGGTTATTCCTTAAAAACAGATTCTTCATTCTGATTAAAACCAAATCTCAAAGTCACCCCCAAGTTTATATTGTTGTTTGTTTCCTCCTCAAGCTGCCCCACACCAGGATGCAATGGTTCAGGGCACATCCGTGGGAAGTATTCAAGGCACAGAAGGTAAGACACCTTTGCTTGGAAGCAAAAGATTTGGAGAGAGGAGGAAAAAGGCCAGATGGTGCTCATCTGGATGTGCCTTTTCTTCCCTGCTGGGTCAGGAAGGAGATACATCTGTAATTGGATTCAAGAATTAACTAAGCTGCTGTAGGCTTTTATGGTATGTCCCTGAATCTACTTGCTTCAAGAAGCATTCAGTGGTTTTTTAAAAATTCAGCCCTCTGATATCTGCATTAGAAGTAGCATGGAGAGCTTTGCAGTTCCTGGTATCTGTGACTGATCAATGCTGCACAAATTTAAATGGGTCACAGAAGATTACAGTCATGATTTTATAAAAATCAGGATTTGGGCAAGAAGGAAAGAACTTTGGAGATCTAGTTCTAGTCTTATAAATAAGGAAGGTCACAACTAACTACCAAGGCCCAGTATTCAAACCCAAACCTGTTAATTCCTAAATCAAGGGTCTTTCACAGCATAGCCCTAGACAGAATCACATGGAACTTGAGTCCCTTCAAGTTCTTGTGCTTTGGTTTACCAATATTTCTTAAAATGTGATACCCAGCACTAGAGGCAATAATTCCATATTAATTGACTACAGGAAGAACTGCAGGATTCCCCATCTCCAGTATACCCTCCACTTATTCACCATGAGGAGAGAACAAGGCCCTCGGATTCTTAACCTTCCACAAGCAGGAGTTTTCTGCTCCAGAAAGAATGAAGTGCTTCCATAGGCTAAGAGTTGCCCACTGAGAAGGATAGTTAATCATCTGCTTTCTCCAGGACTGCTGGACTGGATCCTGGACTGCTCCGGAGGGAGATTATATTTCTGTGGAATTTCTACTAGAAAGAGAGGATCCTAAGGGAATCCCAGAAAGCTGTGGTGAAAAGATTCAGTTTCCTCTTAACCAATGATTTTTCTAAGGAGACAGTGTACTTCGCTATTCTGGGAACTCCTAGGTCAGGCAGTTCCCAGAAAGAATATGATCCTAAGGGCTTTGCATTCCTGCCCACTGTCTCCTGGGAGTAAAGGCACGGGGAAAGCCTATTCCTACTACTTTTCTTCACTTACATTCAATATTATTCTTTTGCCCTCTCCAGATCCCTTCCTCTACACCTCCTCTCCCAACACCAATAGGGACAAGAGTTAGTAAAGAACCTCAATGCACAAGGCATGTGGACCACAGTCTCCAGATTACCATGGGAAAAAATTCACATCTCCGGGAAACAACCCCCCCCCTTCAATGTTAGCATCTGCAGAAAACCTCAGCTGTTCATGCTACTCCCAATCTGGCACTCAGTCTGACCAGTTCAGAGTTTGCAGGACTACAACTTCTTTTTCTGAACACTGTGCTTCTGTTATTGATGTCCAAGATTGTACTAGCTTAAAAAATACTAATATCATTGTTAACTCACATCACATTTTTAGACTAGTAAAATCCCCAGGTTTTCTTCACATTAACTTTTCCTAGCAATATCTTTTTTTCATCTCTACTTGAACAATTGATTTTTTTAAATCCAGAAGCAGAACTTAATATTCATCTTTTTTTAACCTTATTAACTTTCAGCCTTTGTTTTAATCTGTTGAGATCTTTCTGGATCTTAACTCTGCCATGCAGTATCTAATTCTCTTGGTTTTGTGTAAAACATAATGACTATCATCTATACCATTATCCAAATCACTCCTAATAGGGCCACTGACAGATCACTAGAACACTCCACTAGAGATGCCCTCTCTAGGCTGACATTAATCCATTAAATACAATTCTTTGACTCCAGTCGTTCAGCTAGGTCCAAAGCCTCCTAAATTTATCATCATCCAGTCCACATCTCTCCATCTTGACCATGAATATATTATATGAGACACTGTATCAAATGCCTTGCTGGAATTCAAGTACATTATGCCTATGACATCCTAGTGACAATCTAGTAACTCTGCCAAAAGGGAAAGGAAGTATATGTGTCTTAATAAATTCATGCTGGTATATAGTAATCACCTTTTCCTAAGGGCCCATAAAGCATCCAATTAATTACAATTCTAGAAATTTGTGAGATATCATCATTGGGCTCATTGGCCTATAGTTTGAAGTGCTAAACTTTGGTTTCCTTAGGGAGGCAGTGTGGCCCAATAGAAGTAGGCCTGGACTTAGAATCAGGAGGATCCCAAGTTCATAACTTACTTACACTTACTAGCTATGTGAAAATGGGCAAGTCACTTAAATTCCCTGAGCCTCAGTTTTCTAAGATGTATATGTAACAGGGTAGCATTCATACCTTACCTGATAGAGCTGTTCTGAGTCTCAAATGGATTCAGGTACAGCTCTACAAACCTTAAAGTCCCTCACAAATGTCCCTTATCAGTAATATTACATTTTTGGGGAACATCTGCCCTTTTGCAACATTTATCCTACTGCAGTATCATGGCACCACTCTCATTTTCTATATTTTTGAGAAGCATTGGCTGGGTTGAATTTTCTTTCCACAATTAGAATGAGGCTCATTTTGTGAAGGCTTTTCAGATAATCACTGCATTCTTCATGTATTCATTCATTCATCCATTCTTTATTCAAGAAGCATTTATTAAATAACTTAATATGTGCCAGGTACTGTCTTAAAAGTACTAGGAATAAGATAAAAATGAAAAACTGTTGCCCTCAAGGAGATTATATTCTAATCATCATTTTATGAGTTTTATCATTAAAATCACAAAGTTAAGGAGAGTATAAACAATGGAAATAACTTAATAGCTAGCACTTATTAGCACTTTCAGGTTTACAGAGTACTTCACAAGTACTAAGTCACTTTATCCTCACAACAATCCTAAATGGTAGGTAGCATTATTATCCCCATTTTACAGATAAGTAAACTGAGACAGACACAGATTAAGTGGCTTGTCCAGTGTTGAACAACTAGTAAATGTTGGGGCTGCAAGGGGGAGAGGGAAAAAGAAAAGGAAAGGGAGGTAGAAAGAGTAAAAAAGATAGAAGTTTATCTTAATTGGTATTCCTGACAATCATCTTAACCTAACCTGAGGATAGAATAAGGAAATGGTTTTGTAATATCATGTTATCAGGGGTGAGATTCAGAAAAAAGTTGTTCTGATTGTGAAAATATTTAAATTCTAGAGTGATTGAAGGGGCTCATGCAATCACTCTTTTCCCTTAACCCTGGAAATATTAAAAATTAAAGCAAATTCTCATCTACACGATTTGGCTGTTACAACCTGGGCAGCAAAATTGATGTGTTGACCTCCCTAGGTCCCATCTATGTGTAGACTTCCTTGTGACTCATGCTAAACTGAGTCCTTTCTTCCTTCTAGTTTACAAAGCTGTCCTCTAGCGAAGAAAAGAAAGCTTCAAGACACGGAGGCGGAGCACCTGGTGTCCAAGAGGAAATCTCATCCTCTGAAGCTGGCTCTGGATGAAGGCTACAATGTAGATAGTGATGGCAGTGAGGAGACAGAGGTGAAGGAGGATTCTGTCTCTGATGAATCGGAAGGAACTTTGGAAGAGGAAGAGCCTGAACCCATAGAACAGGAGGAGATTCATAGCCCGGAGCCAGCTGAAGGTGCTTTGTCAACTCTGATTAGAAAGTTTGTTTTTTCACATTTTGAACAAAGGGCATTTAGTGTAGCTGCAGAATTAGAGTCCCTGTGAATCCTGATTTGGGGGAGGGAGGCAGGGTGACTGGGGAGGGAAAGAATGTCAAGGGAGTCCCATGTCTGAGGGAGGATGGACACTAGTTTGGCTCAGCCTACCCAAATCAAGAGCACACACAGTCCCTCTGAAAACAAGAGGTTTCTTGTCCTCAGGAATTCTGGGAGGTGCCCCCGAAAAGACCAAATAATTGACGTGGGACAGACACCTGCAGTAGTGGGTGCCTTTCAGGATTGTCTGAGCTTCTCCCTTATAAATGTCCTGTTGGCCTGAACTCAGCATTAAGGAAAAAAAATGTTATGAAAAAGGACATATTCCAAAACATAAATTACAAACGTGATTTAACCAGCAAAAGGATTCACTGCAAGACCCTTTTCTAAAAAATGTACTCCCCTAATGCATTTTAAATGAGCCAATTCACAAACATTTGATTTAGCCAAGAGAGAGTAAAGTGCATTTTTAATATCTTATTATGAGAAAGAATTATTCTAACATGGCAGTGTTGGCTTTATTTTTTTTTAACTTGGGCTTATATGAGCCCTGGCCTAAAAGAAATTAGCCTAGATTTATAGGAAATTAGACAAAAGAGAGGTTTTCTTGTATTCTTTTAGTGAATTTTTTCCTTGGTCTCTGGGTCAAGGGTGCAGGAATAAGAAATGTCTTTGCTGGATGAGAAAATTTGGGAGGTTAGGGGGAAAAATAACATTGAAAGATGGTAGGGGAGAAGTGAGGAGGAAATTTTATAATGAAATGGAATTTAGGGATCTGCAGTCTTCTGTTTGCATGATTACTATTTACTCATTCAACATACATAAATGTGCTTTAAATACCAACTATATTCAGGGGAACTCTGCTGGGGGTTGCTTCTGGGGAGGAAAGAGACACAAAGATAAATAGTATTAACTTTGGTACTTTAATGGAATTAGGATTTTACTGATATGAATTATCCTTACTACTAGTACAGCTCACAGCCTTACCAAGCATTTCCTGTATATATTTCTCATCCAGGTCTTTCATAAATCCACAGAAGGTCCATTCAGTGCAACAGAACCTTCCTTACCAATATTTGTCTTCTGTTTCTCATTCAACAAGTCCCATCCACCTCCTTTTCTAGTCATGGATGTCTGCCATATTTTTAATTTTTTTTTCTTCTTTTATTCAACTTGTGATTTGATTGGGCTAGGGAGCTCATAGTAACGAGCTTTTATGCTACCAAAACTAAGGCACCTTCTCCATCATCTGTAGTTTTAGTTAGAGTTGTCAGGAAGGAGTCCCAGAGGTAAGGCTTGATTTTAGAAGCCATTAATACAAACTTCTCTATAAATAAAATAGACGAATAAGACAGAAGTGTCTGGAGTTCAGGGTCTATTTGGGGCAAGATAATATGTGTGACTAATAAATAAATGAAAGTTAAAACAAGAAGAGTACAAAGTGCTAAACATGTCAGTGGTACTTTTGCTACTATCAGATCAAGATGTACTGGAAAGAAGTATTCATAGCTACAATCTCTTCTTTGTGCAGGAAGAAGCCCTACCAAGTCCCACTACAGACCCAACGCATCCAGTGGTCCAACTGGCCCCTCCAAGGCCAATTATAGCAGCTACCAGGAAATCATTGCCACTTCTCTCTTAAACTTGGGCCAAATTGCAGAAGAAACCTTAGCTATTGAGGGCCAGCTGCCTGAAAGTCAAGGTCAAGCTGCCAAGCCCGGAGCCAACATAGTCCACCTGGTTCAGGACAGGGCCGGTGAAGAGGTATCGGGGGAAGAGGGGGACAAGGAAATCTTCATCCAGACCGAAGACGCTGAGGAGGTCATTGAGGTCACAGGCGAGAGGGGAGGAGAGCTGTGTCTGGAACCCCGAGAAGGTCTGGCCAGTCAGGACTCCCGCAAAGCCCAGACACAGGCTACCGAAGAGGAAGAAGACGATGAGGAAGAGGATGAAGATGATGATGAGGAAGACGAGGACGAGGATGAAGAGGAAGAAGAGGAGGAAGAGGACGAGGAGGAGGAAGAGAAGCCCCCTGAAGTGGTCTGCGAAGACGTACCCCATGCCTCTCAGAATCCCCCAAAACCTCACTGCCCCAGTCAGCTCAGCCCTCAGCCTGAATATTCTGTCATCGTCGAGGTGCGCTCCGATGGCGACAAGGACGACGATGCACACTCCCAGAAGTCTGCGGTGACCGACGAGTCGGACATGTACGACATGATGACCCGAGGGAACCTGGGTCTCCTGGAACAGGCCATCGCGCTAAAGGCGGAGCAAGTGCGGGTAGTGCGGGAGCCAGGCCGGCTGCCGGCAGAAGCGGGGAAACCACTCCCAGCAGACGGCAAGCCAAACAGACCTCTGGACACAGTCCGGAAAAATTACTACAGTAAAGGTAAGGCTAGTCCTGCGCCGGCCGTCGGGGCCCTTCCTCCTCCCGCAGTTACAGATTCGCCCCGGAGCTAGGCTCTGCTGGCCTTGATCCAGCCCCTTGCGAAAGCGCCCTCCCCCATTCTATGAATCAATCAATAAATATCCTTAAACCCTAGTAAGGATACCTATGTGCTAGGTATGCCTCAGGCCCACTCTCACTTATTATACTCCCCGTTTTAGTCACCTCCTGAACGGTATACCAGGATACCATGCCCCCCACCTTTCCCCATGGTTGACCTAGTCCCTTCTCCTCACCCTCGTTCCTAGCTCTTCATGGCTGTTTCCTGTACAGGTCCTGTCTCAGCTCCCTGCCCAGCGCAGCTTTTCCTGGGTCTAGATAAAGCTTCTTTCTAGGCTAACCAAGTGCTGATCCAATCTCTAGACTGCTTTCCTAACTCAGTTCCCTTGCTCTTAAGCCAGACCCCTGCCCTACAGGTAGTTCTTTAATAAAAAAAAAATGTAAAAATAAAATGTGAATGTTACTACCCACACATAGCTGGCCCTGTAAAATGAAATTTAAGCTGCCTTCTTTTCCTCTGATATTGGGTGGGTAACAGCCCAAAGAGAGTGATGGAAAGGTGGAAAGTGGGAAGAACCACCAAGAATCCAGTCAAAAATAAAGCTACTGCTGAATGAAGAATAAATGCAGCTTGGTTTTATCCTCAAGAAGGTTTCAAGGTTGACATGCAGTAAGTAATGATGAGAACTGTTACAAATCCTACCAATCAATATCAGTTGATGGGAAGAAGGATGAGGGCCAGGCAAAGACAGATTCTCTAAAGTCTTGGAAGAGAAAACAATATCAAGTATTCTGTAAACCTAAAGAACTATCCAAATGTTAGCAGTTAGAGAAAGAAATTTTGTATATTGTCACCACAGGACCTATACCTCTTCCTAAATGCCTCTAGTGTCTTGAAATTTCATCCTGCCAATTAAAAAAAAAAGCTTGGATATATAATAATTTGATTTTTTTTACAGATTCAACCCAAATGACAGATATAAATAGCTTTAAAAGTTTCGGGGTCCCAAAGTTGGAGAATTGGAAGGGACCTCAGTTAAACCCATACCTGCACAAAACTGTTTCTTTAGGAAATCCCTAAGTGATCCTGTGTGTAGTCTTTGCTTGAAGACCTCCAGTAAGGGGATTCTGTACATAGTATTTCCCCTGACCAATCATTTGACCAGGGAATAGGGAAGAATAGGATGGGGGTACTCCAAGTTCTTAAAAGGACTATCTCCAGTTATCCTGATCTATACCTTGCCACTGGACCCAAATGGCTCCAGAGGAGAAAATGAGACTGGTAATTTTGCACCAGCCCTCCCTCAATTAAATCCAATTTATTTGCATGTCATAGCATCAGCCCATGTTATGGTCCTCTTTGAGAATGAAGGACAAACAACAATAACAACAAATTGTTTCTAAGTCTTCATGCTCCTGTTTGGAATTTTCTTGGCAAAGATACTGGAGTGTTTGCCATTTCTTTCTCCAGATCATTTTACAAATGAGGAACTGAGACAAATAGGGTTAAGTGACTTGCCTAAGGTCACACAGCTAGTTAAGTATCTGAGATTAGATTTGAACTTGGGCCAGACTTCAGGCCCAGATTCCATCTATCAGCTAGCTGCCCCAACTATCCAGATACCAACCACCCTAGACAGAATCAGGAAACCTGAGTTCAAATCTTGGTTCTATTAATCACTGATTTAGTGACCTTGTACCCATCAATTCCACTCTTTTGACCTTAATTTCTCCATCTGTAAAATAAAGCAGTTAAGCTAGATGATGTTCAATATTGTACTTGGCCCTTTGGCTAAAAATATTTGGATCATTGACTGAAATTTTCAATTTCTATCCAAATGGTTAGTGTTAGGAAGAAACAGTTCCCCCTACTTACACTGGGATTATTATCACTTCTTCATTTTGACTGAACATTTGGTAGTATAGTTCTAGTCTCAGGAAATCCCTGTGTCACCTTCCATGAACTTACCTCAACTCCCCCTTCTCTGAATAGCAAACTGATGTTATGTATTGTAACCTCCCTCTGTCTGGGATCATCTGTCTGTGTCTCCTAAGTCAGAGGAAACTCCAGTCTTCCCCCTTTGTATTCCTTTCTAGATGCTTCAAGAGCTGAAAAGCGTGAGATCAAATGCCCCACTCCAGGTTGTGATGGGACTGGTCATGTCACAGGATTGTATCCTCATCATCGGAGTCTGTCTGGCTGCCCCCACAAGGACAGGATTCCTCCAGAGAGTAAGTATCCTTCACAGACACTGTTCACATTAGTCCATGACATTTGTCCAAATTTCAAAGCTCTCAATGCATTGTGTCATTCAACAGGGCCAGCAGTTTACTTCAGGCCAGGTGTCACTGTGCCTTGGGCTGTCAGATACTTGCCCAGCTCCTCTAATTATCCATAGGTCATAAGACTGCCCACATAAAACATTCCCCATAACCAATCATCGAACTCACAATTGCATGTCAGATGGGCCTGCAGATAGCCAGTGGGTACATGTGGACGATGTTCTAGAATAAAAGCTATGGTTGCTCTCTCCCTGAGCCTGAAATAGAACACTCTTGGAACATAATGACATTCATCATTGGGTGTGTGGGATAATGGTATAAAGGCCAAATTGGCCTTATCTGTCATTCCAAAGGTTGCAGGCTTGTAATAAACACAGAACTGCAGGAATTGGGTTTGGGGGACAAGGGGCTGGGGAGATGAGAATGGTAACCTTCATATTAGCTTGAATTCAAAACAAACAAAAAGAAAGTCTTGGAAAGAAAATTATTTTCTTCATGTTTAAGGTTATCACTGAAGGGGGCAGATTAGAATTATATGGAAACCACAGCACATCTGAAGGATTAAAGGACAATAATACCAGGCACTTGTTTTTTTCTGCCATAGAAAGGCAGAATTCAAAAGAAGTAGATGGCTCATTTACTCCTTCTACCTTCTGTTTACCACACACAGACATGCATGCGCATGTGAGGGCATACAGACACGAACACATACAGATTTTGCCTCCACTATACTTGATACTTGACCTAGATCCCAGTGTTAGTTTGAGTGAATGTCTACAGCTCTTACTTTCCTATAGATAAACCTTAAAAAAAGAACTTTTTAACATCCCAAAGTCCTAGAATGTGGCTTGTAGAAGATTTAATTACCTGTCTCTTTTTTTCAACTTTGACTCACCTCTTCCCATCTCTCCCTCCCTGTCTCTCCTACAGTCTTGGCCATGCATGAGAATGTGTTGAAATGCCCCACTCCTGGCTGTACAGGGCAAGGTCACGTAAACAGCAACCGGAATACACACAGAAGGTACTTGTCATGCAGCTAATAAGAGGGTGGAGCCACCAACCCACTCAGGGGACTGAAAACCGTTAACAACTGTGTCTAATGCTATAGTAGCCTGTTGGCACATAGCCTAAAAGAGTCAGTCCCTGGGGCTAAAGAAACCCAGAGTTTTCTCTTTTTTGATTCCTGTTCCCTTGCCAATGACTCTGAGGGAACCTAGGGAGATATTAACTGAGAAGGGAGAGAGAAAAGGACAAGACTGGAAAAGGGATGATATGGAATGGCCAGTTGTGATATCAGAAGACAGATGGAAACTGGAGCCAGAAAGTTATTTACAAGACAGAAACTGAGTGATCTTTTCTTCTTAATTGAGAGGCAACAGGAAAATTAAGGGGAAAATACTCAAATTAGAGGTTGATATATGGGTCATATGTGGATTTTAATGATCTATTCCATGCCTGTCCCCCATGATGAAGATAACTTAAAAGTGATTGAACAGACTTCCATGACTCTCATCCAAATGCATTAATTCCTTGTGTTATTAATGATCATTTGTACTTGGATCAGTCAGACTTTATTTCATGCATTCATTTATTCATGTAATACACATGTATTAAATACCTACTACGTGTAGAGAGCACTGTGCTAGATGCTGGTGAAGACAGAATTTCACTTCATCCAAGGAAAACTTACAGTCTACTAATGTTACTGAGAAAGCTTCCAGTTTAATAAACTAGATAAGGTTAAATTTGTAATTATACTATATCACTCCAAGACACAATTAGGCTGCTAAATTATTTTATTTTATATTCTGTTGATGTTAAAAAGTACAAACATGTCTCTCTCTCTCTCTCTCTCTCTCTCTCTCTCTCTCTCTCTCTCTCTTTCTCTCTGTCTCTCTCTCTTCACATTGTCCAATGTCTGTTATCTCGGAGCCTTCATAGAATCCTGTCACTGTTTAGTTTATAAAGCAACCAAGACTCTTTGCAGGCTAGGTGTCTTAATAAAAGGTTATTCTTAATAACCTTTAATTAATAATAATGTCAAAAATTTTTGAAAAGGTTGTACTGGGTGGCCATGATAAAACCAAACCAAGTCTCAGCTCTTGTGACTGTCGGGTCATAGTGTATTTCTTCGCTTTTGGCTGAACCCAGGGCTAATGGTGTTGTGCAAAAATAAACTGTGCTCTCTCTCTCTCTCTCTCTCTCTCTCTCTCTCTCTCTCTCTCTCTC
>JAJPUD010003856.1:47633-60255 GCA_023553655.1 Myrmecobius fasciatus | reverse complement strand
AAATTAGGAACTTTAAAAGAAGGACTTAAGGTTAGGGAGGTGGGAAGAATGTTAAAAATGGTTTATTGGGTGGATTCTCTTGCAACTCTTAGCCTCAGGATCCCTGAGCATCCCAAGACCTAGGCTCATATAAGTATTAGTTATACCTCCATCTAAATGCCCAAATTTATGAATAGCTGCTGTCTTTTTGCTAAGTTGTGTGTCAGCCCATGTTGTTCCCTTTTTGCAGCCAAACCTTTTCCAAAGGCCTCTTCCCCCAGGCACAGCCCCTCCGGTAGTTATGTGAAGAGCACGTCATCTTCTTCCGCAGGCTTCGACTATTCCCATGATGCCGAGGCTGCGCACATGGCTGCTACTGCCATCTTAAATCTCTCCACCCGCTGCTGGGAAATGCCAGAGAATCTCAGCACAAAGCAGCAAGATCTCTCCAGCAAGGTCAGTTCAGGGAGTGGAGGGTTAGAGGTAAAGGTAGAAGAGGTAAAAGTGGGGGCTTCACAAAACTAGCTGTGCAGATGCTCAATGTACCCATCTAAAAGATGGGTGAAGTTGGTATTTAGAGGAGCTGCTCAGGGGAAAAAAATTACTCCATTTCTAGTTTTGAAAGTTCAGATGTTGACAAGCTCTAGCCAATCTTCTCTCACAGATCTTAATATGAAAAAATAGAATCATTTGGACTCTTCAATCCCTTTATTCTCCTTGATTAATCGATGGTCCTTGAAGAGCTGAAAGTTAATGAGTTCCCTTCAGATCAATCATTTACTCTGTGTTTCATATCATATTTATACCAACTCATTTTCCACCTGGTTGTACTGCATCAAGACTTTTCTCACTTCACCATGCTCTGGAGGTGGGTGCCTTCTCCCACTCCATTTTAGCTTCCTTTTGTGTTTTCCTTCCCCTGTTAGATCAGAGTTCCTGGAAGATACAGATTATAAAAGTGAAGCTCAAAAAAGATAATTGGCCTGTCCATGGTCACATAGATTGTAAGGGACAAGGCAGAATTCAAATTCAGGTCTGTTGACTCCAAATCCTTTCCGTTGTCCCACACTATTTTTAGAGGTCAGTGCCCATGTAGATTTGACTTCGTACATGTTTGGACCATGAAAATTAAGTAACAAATCCCCATGGGCATCTCAAAGGTTGGAAAACTAGGAAATTTCCTTCTGAAATGTTTTTTAAAGCCTATAGAATTGATTTCTATTATTATATCAGAAAGGAAATACTTTACTAAGATTGTCTAGGGTACATCATTTATTTTGGCTAATTTACCATGCAAAATGCCCTCAGGATAGATAGCAGAATGACTAATGAAAGATTCCATCTTTCAAATTTCAGTCTATGGACATTGAGGTGGATGAAAATGGGACTCTGGACTTAAGCATGAACAAACATCGAAAACGGGAGAATGCCTTCCCAAGCAGCAGTAGCTGCAGCAGCAGTCCCAGTGTCAAATCCCCAGATGTTTCCCAACGCCAAAACAGCACCAGTGCCACTAGTAGCACCATGACCTCACCCCAGTCCAGTCAGACCTCACGGCAAGATGAGTGGGATGGCCCCATTGATTATACCAAACCCAGCCGACAGCGAGAGGAGGAGCCTGAAGAGGTGGGTGACTGAAACATGCACTTCTAAGTTTTAATTTTGCTAGCTTTCCCAAGGAAGAAATGAAGATGCAAGTAATTCTGTCTCCTTCTGAGGGTAACATTGGAAGATGCTAGGATTTATTTTCCTACTGATCACTTCTGAAAAGACCTTTCCCAAAGTGGTGGTTTTATGTTCCCATGGTTTTCATTCCTGACCTCAGGAATGTGAGTGAACTCTGGGTCCAGATTCATGAAGTCCAAACTATTACCTTGAAGTCCTATTCCTTGTTTTTCTTTCTTCCTTGGTCTTAGGGTAACTGCAAAGCCATCAGTCAGAGAGAATGGATTGTTGTTGTTTTTTCTTGTCATACCATAAGCTATCTTTAAATTTGCCTAGTCTTTCCACTATCTTAGGTTGTCAGTAGTGATGACCCTCTCACAATCCACAGTCACACAAAACCTTCTTCAGAGAATGGAGTGGACAGAGCTTTAAAATGGTGTTCTAAATGAGTGAATCCTGACTATGATAGTGTGCAATGAACAACATGTAGTTTCCCAAATGTCTCTTACCATTGTGGGCACTTCACTGACCTGAAAATTAGCACCAAAATGCCCAAGACAATGCTATCCTTGCTCCTTATATGGCTCCAATGAACCACCCAAAGCAAATGAATTTATCATCTTTATCACTCCCCTGGCATAAACAATGATCAGCCTAGACAACTGGGAACAACTGGGAACAGCATAGTGGGCTGGCATAATCTGTTCTGAATCAGGTTTCAAACACTGGTAATTCAATTGAACACAAACCCTCCTAAAAAACAGTCCTGATGAAGAATAAAAAGCCTAGAACTGCCTTAGAATTCTAAGGAGTAAGTCTGGCTCTCTTTTCTTTTAACCTATTTGGCTTTCTGACCCAGAAGGCAGCACAGAATTGTAGAAAGGTAGAGAATAGACAATTATATTATATTATGTTATAAAGTATTATATTGTATCATGTAATATTAAAATATTTATATTATAGCCTACTATGTGCCAGACACTGTTTTTTGTTTTTTGTTTGTTTATTTGTTTTTAAAAATATTAGCTGTCTAAAGTAGGTGCTATTATTATTCCTGTTTTAAAGTTGAGGAAACTGAGGCAAATTGAAGTTAAGTGCCCAATGTGAATATGGAGTCAGGAATAATCTGAATTTAAATCCCAACTCTGGCACTCTCTGACCTGAACATGTCACAACCACTGAAGGAGACTCTTTCTTCATCTATAATAATGCTTTTTTACTTTTTCCTAACTCACAAGGATCTTGAGAAAATCAAAAGATATTGTGTATATCAATTTTTTGCAAACTTTAAACTATGGGTTTCTTCAATGTTCCATGAGGTAACATTACTATTTAGAAAAAGAGAATAGGTTTCTAGGTCTCTGAATACTGATACAGGTTCATTAGTTCATAATTGATCCTCCAAGGAGCTGAGGGATTCTTTAAATATTGACCAAAGTCAAACAGTGACATCCTCTTTCAGTCTCAGACACAATATGTGCTGCCAATGCCTCCCTACAGCACATCTATTTATGCACATTGGGATGGCTGTACAGTCATGTGTTATCTTTGGCAAAAACTAGGCTGGAGAAAGAAGGAAAAGGGGAGATGAAGTGAAGTGACCTAGTAGAGGGCAGATTACTTTATCTAGAACCATTAGATTGTAGCAAGGTTTATCACTTGCCTTTCCTGTATCTCTGGCACTGAGCATAGAGTGGGCTCTCAAGAATGTTTCTTCATTGACTGACAGAGCCACCATTGGTCCTCCTGGGTCAATGAAAGATAATTTGCTTCCAGGTGGGAAATAGGAAAGAAAAGGACCATGTAAGCCTCAGTAGAAAGGCCTGTACTCATGCTTTATAGTAATGAGTACTCTTCTTATTTTAAGAGAATGGCAGAACAGGAGGGTGCTTGCTAGATGTAGCCCTTCCCTCGTTCAACGCTGCACTGATCTGAATCTGAGGGTAAAGGGAAGACACTAAGTCCTCATGATTATGCTATATAAAAATACATTTGTCAACAAGTAGCTACTTAATTAAATACCTAATATTTAATAGGCACAAGGCATAGTTTTGAAAAAAAGGCAAGAGAGTAAATGAATAAAAGTAATTTTAAAAATCCAATTCCTGCTCTCAAGGAGCTCACAGTCTAATGGGGTAGATAACCTGAAAACAACTGCACAAAAACAGCAAAAATTAGAGATGATCTCCGAGGGAAGGGACTAAGATGAAGGAGAACTAGAAAAGGTTAGCTAGAATTTGAAGGAAACTGGAGGAAGATGAGGAGGGAGAGAATGTCAGGAGTGGGGGACAGCCAATAAAAATGGGACAAGCCAAGAGGTAGAATGTCAGGTACAAAGAAGAGGGAGGTGGATCATAAAGAATATGAAGGGCAAGAAGAAGACTGCACAGGTAGGCAAGAGAGGGCCATGTTATGAAGGGCTTTAGCAGTGAGATAGTAGATTCTATATATGATCCTGGAGATAATAAGGAGCTACTGGAGTTTACTGAATAAAAGTTTCAGGAAAACGATCTTTAGAAAGATCAACTTGAGCAGAGGATGGATGGGAGTGGGAAGAGACTCACAGCAGGTTAATGAAATAATTCAGGCAGGAAGTGATAAGGGCTTACAGCAATAAGATGTCAGTCCTAGAGGAGAAAAAGATGCATATTTGAGGGATATTATGAAGAGAATAATGTTAGAAATTTGGAACTCTTTGGATATGGGAGGATGAGAGAGTAGAAAGTTGAGGATGACGCCTAAGTTATGAGCCTGGCAGGGAAGATGTAATATATCTGATAGGAATAATAATAGTTTATCATTATGATAGCTTATATTTCTAGCACAGCTTATGTTTATAAAGTATTTTATCTCCTTTGATCCTCAGAACAAAAGTACATGAGCATCATTATTCCTGTTTTATAGATGAGGAAACTGAGGCTTAAGAGGCTATGCAAGTTTTTCTTAAAGTCATATGCCCAGTAAGTGATAGAACCAAACCTGACCTCAGATCTTTTTTGTTTTGTTTTGTTTTGCTGAGGCAATTGGGGTTAAGTGACTTGCCCAGGGTCACACAGCTAGAAGTGTTAAGTGTCTGAGACCAGATTTGAACTCAGGTCCTCCTGACTTCAGGGCTGGTGCTCTATCCACTGCACCATGTAGCTGCCCCTGACCTCAGATCTTTTGATCCCTAATACCCATGGTCTTTTCATGATACCATTTTCCTTTCCTATTCCCTATGAGATGTATTTTGTAGAACATCTGTTGGCCCATAGAGATAGTTCCATATTCCAGGAGCATTATGAAGTAAGAAAAACATAGGGCAGGACAGCTAGGTAGTGCAGTTGATAGAGCACCAACCCTGAAGTCAGATATATTGCTCACTCACATATATATTCAAAAACACATATATGTATATAGATATCTATAATCAAACACATATGTACACATATACATTCATATGCATATATATATGTGTGTGTGTATATATATATGTATATATGTATATATATAAACAGTACTATGCTCATTTCCACTTATCCTCTGTTTCTCCGAAGGTGGATAGTATCTTCCTAAGTCCAAGAGTCTCCATATTTTTCTAAATTCACTAGCTTTCCTTCACCATAGCAATATTCCAACCTTATATACCAGTCTTTATACATTAGACTTCAATATTCAGAGGATTGTTGTGAGAGTCAAATGAGATGAAGGGATCACAAATCTAGCATGAAATGGGAATTGATTTAAACCAAAAACTTTTAACTACACAATTGAATGGTCTTCCCATTGTACCAAACTGCTCCCCTAATAATAATGTTTTTAAGAACCTTTAATGGTCATAAAGTGTTAAGCAGATGTCAGCTATTAAACTCTCACTTGGCTTGAACAGCTTCTCACATTGGGATTTAAATGTCTGGGGGTCAACATCTGGCATTCTCTCTGGCAAGAGAAGCCACCAGGCTGGAGAATGTGCTCTCATTAGGCAGCCCCAGAGAAAGATCTGATTCCGTGTTTCTTGACCCTGAGAGCTCTGGCTAGGAGAGATGGTGCCTTTTCCCTTTCTCTTTTCAGGAATAGGTCCCTGAAAGCTTCACTTTTAGGAGAGCAGAAGAAACAATAGAAAACTGTACTGTGCAGTCTCCTTGAGCCAGATCCCTGGACCTGGCGGGCTGCTCTCTGGAGGGTTCCTCCAGCCACTCCTTGCCAGCATTACTGCTGGTGCCTCCCCAGCTGGTCAGTAAAAACTCTCCCTGCTGGTTTTTTGCAGTCAGAGCCAGCAGCAAATTCTTTTGCTTCCTCTGAAGCAGATGACCAGGAAGTGTCAGAGGAGAACTTTGAAGAACGGAAGTATCCAGGGGAAGTTACCTTAACCAACTTTAAGCTGAAGTTCCTCTCCAAGGACATTAAGAAGGAGCTGCTCACGTAAGTCTCCTTCCCTGTCTGGCCCCAGGAGAGTTTATCCAAGTTTGGAGAAGGAAACTACCATTATTTGAGAGTTCCAAAAGCTCAGAGCCTCTTTCCACTCCATTACCATGGGCATATACCATGAGTGAGATATTCCCATTTTGTTGGACCAATCATGGTCCCATGGTCCCATGCCATCCTGAAGGAGATGGAAAAGATGGGGAGGGGAGGGAGGAAAACTGGCTCTTTTGTACTTTCTTACTATTTATCACTTAAATATTCTAGTTTGGGGTTGTTTTTCTTTAACACTGAAAGTCCTATCTAATAACACAGAATCTAGTAGGTAGACCCTTGTCATTTAAAATTAAAAGCATAATATGAGGAAACCCAATTTGCTTTGAATGACTGGTCTTTGGGGATCTTTGCTACCTGAGAAGAATGAAGTACTCTCTTGCTGCCTTCCTTATGACTAGAATTAACCAAGCTTCTGAGCCCAGGAAACACAGAATAAAGATCCCAAATTTAAGTATGGGTACTCTCAATTTCCCACAATATTCCCACCCTAAATGCATTATCCACACTATGTCATCTTAAACAAATTTTTAATTCCAGCATACTTCTGGAATATTTTTCTCTCCCCCTTTTTCCTCTCCCCCACAGTTGGTATAGGTTCAGAGAATGCAAATTTATTCAGTATTAAATCAAGAAGGGCATGATTAGGAAAGTAAATCCTCTCTAAAGAGGTGAGATGTATTCATAAGACCAAATATATATGGAATGACTTTCAGATTATCTGCATCTCAGTGCCCTTCTTGGTAATTAGAATGACTTTGTCTGACTGACAGGGTGATTAGATTATTTCATTCCACTATAGTCTTCAGAGTTCAATTCTGGACTACTCTCAGTGAAACCCACTATATGAAATTTGCCTGTTTTACAGCCTAAGTCACTCCTTCAGGGCCATAGTAAAGGTTCTGGATTCAGGCTATGGGCTGGGGGATGGGGAAAGAGGATGTACAAATTTGCTGTACTCACCATTGTGGCAATGGGCAAAGTAGTTCTTCTCTGTTCACATCGAAACAAATTTTGGAAATATTTGGAATAAAAGAAGCAAGCTTACCTTCAACAGACAGGTTGTGAAGTGTGTTGTCCAAGATTTGGGATATTGGAACTTGAATTTTATTGGGGATTTTTCCCTTCATATACTAACCTATGTGATCCTTCCTTTAGGGAAGGAAATGTTTGTACTAAACAAAATACAAACTAGAAAGATCTGCCATGTTCTGCTTAGAAAGAACACTGATCATGGAACAATCTGGGTTCTAACCCCAGTTCTAATACTACAGTTATCCCTTCAATTAAAGTTTCAATATATTGCTGGCCAGCATAAAAAATTAAAATGGGAATTTGGGGGAGTTTTTTTACATACAAAGACTGGCAAATGAAACAGAAAAAAATTTAGAAATTCAGAAATACATAAAATATATGTATAGTATTATATAATATCAACATATTTTATCTTTTACTATTATTAATAATTCAGACTTCTTCTCTGGTACAAAAGGAGAGTCAAAAAAATTTGCACGGATTTTCTGCATCACTGGGGTGCTGCATCCCAATCCCCATGATGTAGAAGGGATCACTGTAGTTGTCTAATGATGAGCAAGTCACTTAATTGCTGGAAGAGAGTCCATTTCCTCATTTATAATAATATCTGCATTTTTTCTATCCCACATGGGTATTATAAGGATCAAATCAGATAATGTATATAAAGCACATTACAGACCTTAATGTCTTTCATAAACATGAAACATGGTGAAAATAGGGACTCCCAAATAAGAAATTGCTCCTGGAAGGCTTGTTTTGGCTACCTATATTTTTTACCTCATCTGCTCTAGGCCTGCATTGAAGAGGGAGGGTCTCTTGTTCCATTATAGGAGGACTCATCTCTGCACAAATCTGTTTCTCTTGGGACTGAAATTTTCTGTTTCTTTGTTCAGCTGTCCTACCCCAGGCTGTGATGGCAGTGGACACATCACTGGAAACTATGCCTCCCATCGCAGGTGCGTTGCTTCTAATTTCAGGTTCTGACTCTTAAGCCTATTTTACGTGTGGATGGTTTGGTACTTCTTTTCCCTCCCTCAACTCACCCTTCCTGCCCCCCTTTTTTTTGGCCTTACCCAGATATTCCATCTCTTCTCTTTCAGCCTTTCTGGTTGTCCTCTTGCTGACAAGAGCCTCAGAAACCTCATGGCTGCACACTCTGCTGACCTCAAGTATGTTTGCGCTCAACTTGAATCTCCTCTGGCCTGTGTTGACACCCTTGCTTTCCCTCTCTTCTTCCATAGAGGCCTCAGCCAAAACTCATCTATCCAAAGGCCTGTGGGCCTGGGCCAAGCCCAGAGGGAAAGCTGGGGGACACCCCTTACTCTAAAAGGAGAAAATACTTGCCTGTCTGCCTGTCCGCCTGTCCGCCTGTCTGTCCACCTGCCTGCTTTGGGGGCTTTAGACCTTCAGGAAGGGCTGTTTGGGGCTGTCTTGGGCTGCTGCTAGGGCTGCTATTACTGCTACTTCTTACTGCTCATTGCCTTGAGCTTCTCTGGTCCATGTGGTGTTTCCTTGTTAGGTGAGGAGAGATGCTGGTCAGACACTTGTGTTCTCCAGCCAGTCACCCTTCAGGTGGACAGGCTGCTCAATCCAAGAGTCATTTGGATTTCTGGAACTGAGATTCCAAAAAGGCACAGACAGGACCAGCCTCCCCTCAGCCTTCCAAGGCTGACAAATTCTGCTGCTCCTTCTCCCCATCTGATCCAGTTCACTGGCCTCCAGTAGCAAAAGTCTTGAAAGGCTCTGTGTGGATTCTGGGTAGGTCTCACTGCCCCCCCCTCAATATTTAGGAAAAGCTGCAGGGCTGTCCATAGAATGGTTCAGGGGGAAGCAAACCATGTGACTTTTGCTAATTGTGAACTGGAAGCTGATGATGAAAAAAATGCTATTCATTTTTCCTTTTTTCTTGATAATCAAGCTGCTTCTGGATGAGAGCAGAAGCTCCTCAATCAATTCCCTTAACCTTCCTGTCCCTTTCTTCTGCTCCTCCTTCCCTACCCTAACTGCCTTCCCCAACAGATGGATGAGGTCACCATCTCACCTCACCTGCTCAAGGATAGCTTCACAGATGAGTTATCAAACACCCAGAGGTTTCTCAGATGTGCAGTGCACATTTAGAAGGATGCAGTGTGTTTTTTACAATTATCTGTTGGGGTCATACCCTCAAAGAAGCTAGAAACATTGCCATGAGTTGAATTATGGTGGGGATAGGGGGTAGAGATATGAAGAAAAATTGCAACACTGACAAGACCTTGAAGACTGATCATTTACATTTTTTTTCCTTGGAGCAATGGGATTTGCTGGAGCTGGGGGATCAGAATCATGATAACATCTACTGAGATAACTGAAATATGATAACTACCTGCTGAGAAGACCTGGTTTGAGTTGTTAGTTCCAACATTTGCAAGTTTTATATTATAGGCAAAATCAGTTAACATCCCTAAGACTCAATTTCCTCATCTGTAAAGTGGGAATAATACTTGCCTTGTTTGCACCAGCACAATGTCAAGAGGTAATGGTGGAAGGAACTGGTTGAAACTAGCTCAATGTGGATGGTGGCTAGGAAAAGTGGTAGATTTGGTCACAGCCTGGTTGCATTGCAATATCACTTGAAGAAATATAAAGGTGGGAATTTAGGGAAACTTTTGGAAAGTGGACAAGTGGTATCTATTATCGATAGTTAATTTGGGTATCTGTGGTTATGGAATATTTGTCCATATCCAATTGATTGTGAGGAAAAAAACAGATATAGGTTAAGTCTCCAGAGCTCAATAAACTAACAAGTATTTATTAAGGGCCTATTGAGTGCATAATATTAAGTATATAAATAGTGTAGTGGATAGGATAGTACTTCTCAATGAGAAGTGCTCTGTGACAAAGGAGAACATATCAGAGGTATTACCAATGTTATCCTCATAGATAAAGCAAGAGCAACATTTCCGTTGAGTTATATTTTTAAAGGGGCAGCTAAGTGATGCAGTGGATAGTGCCAATCTAGAGTCAGGAAAAATTGAGTTCAAATCTAATCCGATTAGCTAATAATCATAAGAATAAGCTAATACTTATTATGTCTTATTAAATACTAAAATTTCTTACTAGCTGTGTAACCCTAAACAAGTCACTTAATCCTGTTAGCCTCAGTTTCCTCATCTATAAAATGAGCTGGAAAAGGAAAGCAAATTAAAATCCCAAATGGAGTCACATAGAGGCAGACAATACTGAAGGTGACTGAACACTTTTAAGTGTCTAGTATATGGCAGAAACTGTGCTCACTTTGGGGATATGAGCACAAAAATCAAATAGTCCTTGTGCTCAGGGAAGTTACAATCAGGTTAACAACATAAGAGAAAGCACTATCAATTGGGTGAGCAGTTTGATAGCCAGACAACAAAGGGTTGTAAAGAGTGTGAGAGGAAAGGAAATGGAAGCAACTAATATAGAGAGCATTTTCTACAGAAAGAGCATTTTCTTCTCAAAAAAAAAAGTGGTACTACATTGTTTGGGTCATTGAGAAGTTTCCTTGGTGGCTACAATGAAAAGAAGGCTGGATTTGAGTTCAGAGCTCTGCCACTTGCTACTTCTGTGATCTTAAAACACTTCTAATAAGCCTCAGTTTCCTCATTTGTAAAATGATTGAGGTGAACTCCAAGGTCCCTTTCAGCCCCAAATCTATGATCCTATGTTTCTGGTATTCTATGCTGTGGGAAAATCACCTGGAAATTATTTTGTGAGTAAAGTTTCCATTGCTCTGGGAGTTTTCTGTGCAGTCGTTATGCTTGTTACTTTTCCAGTAGTAGGGATTCACCTTCTATTATAAATGAAGTTATGATTATAAAGCCTTTCTGAGACAGAGCTGATGCAATGACTGTCTGAGACTTCTCCCACACTATCAGTCTCTAGGAGTCTTTGAGTACTCCAGATATAACAATCTACCTTATGGGTTATTGTGTAGAAAGCAATTTGTAAACTATAAATTATTTTATAAAGGTGAACTATTATTGTTGCCTCTTGGGTAATAATGATGGGAGGTAGCATTTTTTCTTTGGAAAATCATAGATTACAAGAGTTAACAAGGACCTCAGAAACTATTTACTATGACTCTTGCCCAAAGTAGAACTCCTCTACAGTACTTTCAAGAAGTCATATAACCTCTGCTGGAATAAATACATGGATGGGGAATTTACTTCCTAACAAAGCAAAATTCATTTCATTTTCTTGTGACTTCAAATATTGAAATCTGATCTACTGTAATTCCCACATGAGTCCTAGTTCTGTCCTCTGAAGTCATATAGAAAAATCTGATCCCTCTTGTACATGACAGTCTTTGAAAATCTCAGATAAATAACCTCTACTGAATAGTCAGGATAGGGAGCAGGAATTATAAAGAATTAAAGTTGTCTATGTCCAGCCAGGAAAAAAAGTATCTGCTTTTTTTTCTCTTAGGGAAATTTTCATTCTGTGACCACCCAGAGTTCTTTCTGTGACTTCTGCCAAGTGCATAGCTCATGTTTTCTACTATGAGGCAGTTGATAAAAGCTAGAGAATTCAGTGTGCATCTTTCCTATGAACTCTGGCCTTCATGAAAGTAGAAATAGATGGGTGACTATGGCTTAAGAGGAAACTGTTCTGAACATGATTATGATGGAAGAAGGATGAATCAACCCTCCAAATCCACAGAAAGATTTGAAATCATAGCTGCCCATTCTAGTCAGCCATCCAGCCTATAGTAAGAAGGAATGGGTCAGGGCTGTCCATGTTCATTTCTTTTGGAATGAGTCTCCTCATTTATGAGAAGTACTCTGTAGCAAAGGGAAAAAATGATATCAGAGTAATTACCAATTTGGGAGGGGGCAGCTAGGTGATGTAGTGTTTAGTGCCAAGCCAGTAGTCAAGAAGACCTGAATTCCTATTCAACATGGAACACTTATTATCCATGTCACCTTGGAATAACCATGTTTGCCTCAGTTTCCTCATGTGTAAAATGAGTTCAAAAAGAAAATGGCAACCCATTCCAATATCTTTGTCAAGAAAATTCTAAACAGGGTCCCAAAGAATTGTACATGACTGAACAACAATTGGAATTGGGGCATATTTAAGATCTAATAACTCCAAAATAAACATTTTCTGGAATACGCCATAGAAGGTGTGTCTTTCTCTTCTATTGCCCTCTCAATTCTGTCCTTCTTCAAGTCTTCCCTCCTTTCCTACTTTCTTGCTCTCCTTTTTTATTTCTTTCCTCTTCTTCCTCCTACTCCTCTACCTTCTTCCTACTCCTCTACCTTCTTCCTCCTCCTCCTTTTTTTCTTCCTCCTCCTCCTTCTTCTTCTTCCTTCTCCTCCTCCTCCTCCTCCTTCTTCTTCTTCTTTCTCCTCCTTCTCCTTCTTCTTTCTCCTTCTTCCTCTTTCTCCTTCTTCTTCTTCTTTCTCCTCCTTCCCCTTCTTCTTTCTCCTCCTTCCCCTTCTTCTTTCTCCTCCTTCCCCTTCTTCTT
>JAJPUD010003856.1:0-47623 GCA_023553655.1 Myrmecobius fasciatus | reverse complement strand
CTTCTTCTTCTTCTTCTTCTTCTTCTTCTTCTTCTTCTTCTTCTTCTTCTTCTTCTTCTTCTTCTGCTGCTGCTGCTGCTGCTGTTGCTGTTACAACTATTCCTACTACTCCATTCTCTTTCTCCTTAATATTTTGAAATTCTTCTCACTTCTATCTATATGGTAGATGAATTCTGCTAAAACTTAAGGACAGTCATAACTTTTCAGCTCTGGTCTGGGTGAATTTTGAGGACACTAATATGGAAATGTCCCAGGACCTTATCCAAATATAAACCAATGCAAAACAGACAGTGTAGAGTAATGAATAATGTCCTGGATTTGGAGTTAGGAAGACTTGAGTTTAAATCCCACCAACAATAGTTGTGAAAATTCTCTATTCTCTGTTCCTCAGTTTCCTTATTCGTAAAATGAAGGTGATTGGACTTGATAGCCTCTGAGGTCCCTTCCACCCCTTTATCTGTAATCCTAATAATTTCTTGTTAATGCCTAAGGAGAAACTTGCCATGCAGTTGAGTATGGACAATCTTGGGTAATTAAGGTCTTTTAAAATAAAAATCCCATAAAGAGTAGAGCAGTGCCTACTAGGGTCAGAGAATTTAGTTGAAATCCTGCCACTATATCTTAAGACCTATAGAATGTTAGATAAGTCACTTAATTGGACTGAGCCTTAATTTTTTTAAATGTGGGGGCTGGACAAGATACATTCTGAGGTCACTTTCAGTCTAGAGTTATTATCTTGTAGTCCTTTTATTTCTGAATTCAGAATATAGCCCCTTTGGATTTTTGGATTCAGAATATAGCTTCAGAGAGGTAATTTTAGCTGATGGAGTAGCTTCCAAATTCCTCTTAAATTTCTATATCTCTAGACCATAGGTAGTGATGTGAACCTCCTTTCCTAATTCCCACTTTTCAGGTGACTATCTTACTCCTTTACATTCTTGTCCCTCCTCTTATTTCTTCTAGCTCCACATTCCCTGCCCAAGAAATAGATGGGCTATAATATGTATAGTTCCTTAGCTTCTTGAAGAAGGACAGAATTGAGAAGGGAATAGGAGAGAAAGACACACATCTTCTTTGGTGGTGTTTAACTTCCAGAAAATGTTTATTTACCTTCTAAATGTGCCCCAGTTCCAATTGCTGTTCAGTTGTGTACAATTCTTTAGGATCCTATTTGGGGTTTTCTTGACAAAGATATTGTGTCATGGCTCTCTTTGGTATTCTGGTGAAGCCCATAGCCTCTTTTCTCAGCTTAATGTTTTTAATTTAATGTTACAAAGGAAATCAGTTATATTGAAATTATACATATATATGCATATATTTTATATATGCAACTTCATGAACTTTTTAAAATTTAAGAAAAATTAAATTTTCTAGATTCAGCCAGGGCAAAAGTAACTGTTTTTTTATTGTTCAGTCACTTGTGACTTTTTGTAACCTCACTTGGGGGTTTTCTGGCAAAAACATTGCAGTGGTTTGCCCTTTCCTTCTCCAGCTCATTTTTACAGATGAGTAAATTGAGTCAACAGGGTTAAGTGACTTGTCCAAGGTTTCATGACTAGTAAGCATCAAATCTGAGGCCAGATTTGAATTCATGAAACTCAATCTTTGGGATCCAATCCCAATACTCTTTCTATTGTGCTATCTAGATTCCTAATCTGCTTTGCCTTCTTGCAAATAAATTTTTTTGTCTAGTTTTTTGTGAAAACAGGCTCAGGCTTCCTTTTTAGAGATTCTAATGAAGGCTGTCTCTATAATGCCCATATTTTCTAAAAGAATCATTGAGCCAAAGACTGTAGCTTTTAATTGATCCCCATTATACTAATTTCTAGGTGTCAGATTCATTTCTGGAAGGATATGTTATACCGAAGAAACCTTTTAAAAAACTTTTCCCTTAGAAATTGGAAGTGTATTTTTGCCAAGATTAAATAAACTTGAACACTTAGAGATGAGGTTTGGTTCATAATTCCCGTCTCACAAAGTTTAAGCAGCTTTATGTTTGGGCCAAGTTACTGTCTTGGGAGATAGGAGACAATATGTTTTGTTGTAAGGAAGAAACTTGAAGAGCTTTGTAGCAAGAGAGACTGACCTTCATTGAGGCTCGCTTGGAAATACTGCCCTCCTCAATATATTCCTGATTTACACCTGAATTGTATAATTGGAAATTGCCACATCATTGCCCCCTGTAATTAGGGAGCCAAATACTGGTTGATCTATCCAAACTGCAACTTTCCTACTTGCTTAGCATGGAGAAAACTACCTGTCAACACAGTAAGTAAATATAGGCTCCATATAGTGCTAAAAGCTTCACCTTGAATTTTCTCAGTGAGTCTGGGCCTGACCAACTTGCTTTTTGAAGAATAGTGGGTATTTAAGCACAAAGGAGTTTGTTTGCAGTGTACTTCGGTTCAACATGAGGACTGATCCTGGCAGGGGAGAAGAAACCAGAAAGTCCTTTTAACAAGCCACAGGTGTGTAGTATAGCAGCAGGTGCAGATATAGAGCAGGTGGAGGGAAGGGGGAAGGGGGAAGGGGTGAGTGTGTCCCTCTTGTGAGCAACCACACATCTGCTGTTTGTAGAAGCCTCTTGTGATATGTTTGCTGAAACAAGTATACATGCACTGCAATCGGCAGTCTGTGTTTGACAACTAGCATTCATTTCTATAAGATGGCAAAGGATGAGTTTCCATAGACCATAATGTCTGCAGCTTTTAAAGGTGGATCATGGGCTTCTGCCCTTCCTTGTCCACTTTCATAAATACCAGTTTTGTCTCTTACCTGCTCAAAGAAATACCTTTCTGAGGTTGTGTTTGAGTTCTTGGGCCCTAGGCAAGGTAACTTGAGCAGCTGCAGATGCAAAGGGATGCTGTGAAAATTCAACCTGGATGATATCATTTTTAATGGCTCATAGCATTTTTCAAAGCACAGGATCTCTAATAAATAGATTTTAGAGCAGTAATGAACATACTTGAAACTCTGTAGAATTAGAGGACTTAAGTCCTCTAATTCCAAATATTGGAAGATTTAAGTTAAAGTAAAGAATAGTTTAATTGCCGTTGTTTTTATACTGGAACACTTAAATGAATCTGTTACTTCATCAGACTGGATAGTCCCCAAAAGGACATATGGCAACCCCCTCATGTCTGTCCTATCCTGTATAACTCTTGTCCCTACTCTCCCCTAAGCTCACCATTAGGGGAAAACTGTTGGAATATAGAATCATAGATCTAGAGCAGGAAGTCACCAACCTTTTCATTTTATGGATGAGAGAAACTGAGGCCCAGGAAGGTTAAATATATATTACAGACAGTTCTCCCTTTACATAAATTTGCTTTTTGCAAATTCAACACAGGAATGACCAACAGGATCTCTGGATGGTCAGTGGTAGGGATCCAGATTCTGGCAGGCAGTGGTAGGGATGGTAGTGGGCTTCCAGTGTAGCCCCAAGTCTGAGATCCCCTGTGAGCAACAGATACTGAAGCCACTCTGGCTATGGAAGCCACAGAGTAATTAATGGTAAGGTTGGCTCCACCAGGGGAGGGAGGGAGAGATTTGGAGAATAGTCCACTTATGTTAAGCCAGAGCTGGATGTATTTTGAGTTATCGTTTTAATTTTTTTAACAAGTTACATACTTCTAGACTTTAGAAGGAATATGACCTTTCCAGTAGTTAACCTCATTCATGTTATTTAAACTCTTTGAGTCTCAGTTTCTTTATTTATAAAATGAACATGAGTATGTTTTGCCTAACATAAAACTATTGTGAAAATAAAGTGTGACAGTAGCTGTTAAGGCACTTAAAAAAAAAAGATTTAACTGGAAGGAATCTTACAAGTCATCTAGTCCAAACAGATAAGGAAACTGAGGCCTTAGAAAGGTTACTTTTCCAGAGTCACACAGGTATTAAGAGGTAAAGCTAAGATTTTAATCCAAGTTCTTTTATTATAAATCCTATGCTTTATTATTAAACAATCCAGAAAATTGTCATAACAAAATAGGAAATGATATTTTGTCCTTTTTTGGTTTAAAAGTTATTGTGGTACCAGTTACAAAATAACCCAGAAGATAGATATTTGTTTCCAAAGGTTTCAAAATTAAATAAGTGATCACAAAGTCAATAGCCACAGAACCATAGTTATTCACTGAGTCTATTATGAAGTCTCTGCTATTCAGCTTGCTGAAAAGAGAAACTCTCTGGTATTGATATTTGGTGAGCTAAAACTTTTTGTTATATTAATTCTGATAGCATATTTGGAAGCCTTTTTGTTCAATCCTTTTATACCTATACCAGAGAAAACACAAAATGGCAACAACAAAAAAATCTTGCAATGACAGTACATATCTCTTAAACAAACATGATGAAGTGATTCTTTACAAAAATACATTTTCCTACTCCTGGCCATCCCACAGAAAAACAAATTGAAATTAAAACATAAAAATTTCATTAAAACCTATGCTTGCAACCCCATGGCAGACTGTTTAGTACTCATTTTTTTGTTATGTGGAAAGTCAGGGTTTAGGATTGGGGCTTTTCCCCCATTTCCCAATCAGCAGGAGCTATAGTCATTAGATCTATTATTTTACATTAATTTCTAAGTTCAACGTTTTTATTTAATGTAATTAATAGCCTCTTCCTGAGGGTTTTTAAGGTATCCAAGACAGATTAAATTATCTTTAGTATAATGTTAATGCTAATTTTTTCTCTTGAGATCTGAATTTTTGAAAATTGTTGTTCCATAGGTATATATGGCAATTCTATTAATCTTATGCATGCCATTCCCCAATCTTGCCAAGTAAAGAAGTACTTAGTGTATTGTTATTATTAACATTACCATTGACCCGGCAAATCATATTATTAATTTAATCTTGGGATCAATATAATAAATTTGATTTCTAGACTCTCAAAGAAAAATTTTAGGGGATGCCCCATTACCTTTTTTATTAGCTGTAAAATACATAGTTCTGTAACAAAGAATGAGTCTCTCTTTTTTGTGAGCCTTCCTATGATGCAGGGGACTGCTTAGACAACATTCGATCTATGAATGGCAGGAAGAAGTTTGATTATATAACAAAATCTAAAAACACTGCTTTGTGATTTAGCATAATGTTAAGGTTCTTGTAGAATGGTTAATTCAGATAACCTATTTGTTATCAGGAGGTAGGTCAAGGGGATTAGCATGCTTATGTTTCACCTTTTCCCCTTTTTGGTTCTTTGTATCAGTGAGGATCGGATGTGAGGATGTCACAAGGTGGGTAGGCCATCACCAAAATTCCATCAAAACATTTCCATTCTGGGAAAGATGAGGGTGGGGGAGAGGGAGGAGGAGATACTCAGAGGAAACATTGGGGAAATACTCTGAGGGTGGGTACATTTGGCACATTTTTATTTTCACTGGCTCAGGTCTATTTGTGGAAACCATCTCATTGGATTAGGTCAAGTGTATTCATTTAAAAATTAAATCTTCCAAAGTCCATTCACTGACTAGAGTCCTTTTAACCCTGATTTCCCATTCCTCTGCAGGTGCCCAACTCCTGGATGTGATGGTTCTGGCCACATAACGGGAAATTATGCATCACATAGGAGGTAAGATCTGCATAGAAATTATTTGGTTCTAAAGTTAAAGAACATGGGACAGGCACAAAATGGAGGAAAGGGTAATATGGACATTAAATTTATGAATAAAAATTAAAATTGCTAACAATTGAGGCCCATATTCATCTCTTTAATTTGCGATTTTTTTTTGATATGTCTCTGTAGTAGAATATAAGGACAGAAGATCAGATTTTCATTGATTCTTCCTCCTAATAATTCTACCTATTTATGACTTCTAGTATCACATTAGTAAGGAAAATCTAATACTCTTTTTGTCCAACAAAATCATTAAATTTTAATCTGTTAGCAAATGCCTTATATGGACATCATTCATTACAATCTGTATCTTTATTCATTCCCATCACAAAACTTCCAATATGGGCTTAAAACCCCACTTTTCTACATAACATGAATGAGATCAAAAATTGTAGTGAATGCAAGAAAAAAAAATGAATGAGCCAAATGAATATAAGAAGTTGCACTTCATGAAATAAAATAGCATTTTTTCCTTTTTTTTAAAATATAGTTTGTCAGGCTGCCCTCGTGCCAAGAAAAGTGGAATAAAAGTAACACCTACAAAAGATGATAAAGAGGACCCAGAGCTGATGAAGTAAGTTTTTCTTAAGACCTTTTCTAAGAATGGAGTTAGTTTACTTTGTTACTTTAGAACAGAAGCTAGGATCTTTCTGACTTTAAAAAAAAGGCAGCAGTAGGGTCTATTGAAGATTTTAGTCACTGGTAATCATCAATGACATTGTAAATGTGTGCAATGTCTGACATCTTATAGACTAATTAACTTAGCATGAAAAAAGCACACTAAGAAATTTTGTAAATTGTCCTGTGGATTTTAGGAAAGAATGAATTAATGCCATAGATTATCATAATGTGATAGAAAAGTAGGAGGGACAGCAGATAACAGTTATGAACCCGAAGTCAGAAAGACCTGGCTTCAAATCTAGTTTCTGAAACTATGTGAACCTGTCAAGTCATTTAACCTCTGCATGTTTCAGTTTCATCATATGTAAAACATGAATAATAATATCAAATGCCTCTCAGCATTATAGAAAGGTTAAAATATTTATAAAGGACTTTGCAATGCCAGCTATTATTAGCAGATTTGAAATTAGAGGACCTGAGTTTGAATCTTAACTCTTGGGCAAGTCACTTAATGACCTTAGACCTAAATTCTTTATTTGTAAAATGTGGAGGTTAAATTATAAGGCTTCTGGTCCTAAATCTATGATACCATGAATCTGGAATTCTCAAGATCTGTGTCTAAGTCATTATGTTTTGAAATGAAGCTGTTTCATCCTTGTAAATCAGGGATGGGGAACTTTTTTTCTGCCAAGGGCCATTTGGACATTTATGACATCATTAGCGGGCCATACTAAATAATCAACTTATAGAACTCAAGCAGTGGGAGGTTGTTGTACTTAGCTTTCAGCTCATCATTGTCTGCAATTGTCTTGGCTAATAATTTCATGGACCTTATATGGTTCTCAGCTAGAACATTTCCCATCCATGTTGTAAATAAACTCAGTAGTGAGCACTAAAGATGGAACTATATTTTAGTATAGCCAAAAATAACGTGTATATGCACATAGTTTTAAATATTGATAAAAGCTATATAACTGATCACGAACTTTTCAAATGGTATTTTGGATTTTGAAATGTACAGAATTTAACTTCTTGTGAGAACATTTACAATCCACTGTTTTTCAGGGAATGTCTGCTGCCAATAGTCAGAAGAGTGAGCCATATTTAAAATGAGTTTTTGAATTTAACCAGTGTTTTTAGTAGGGAAACTGAACCCATAAGTCTTTGAAGAATGCAATATAAAATTATCTCCACAGACAGAGAATACACTTTCTCTCTTGCTATAGATTACAAGGGTGTACATGTATATGTATACATAAGCAGAGATGACAACGAACATCCGGCATGAGAGGTGTCTCTAGCTAGCAAAAACCATAGCTTAAAATAACATTGATGACTCAAGACATCTATCTTGAACCAAACACTTGACACTTTCATATTTGAAAGAATTTGACTCATATGATAAGAAATTAGCAGAGGAGGCATCGTTTTTGTTGTTGTTGTTGTTGTTGTTGTTTTGCTCTAAGTGTTCTAATTTTGCATTAAAAGACAAGATGGACCCCTGCTATCATTTTGAAAGCCCAATAACAGGTCTGGAGATGAGAAGGCCTAACCTGTTCATCTGCCTTTGACCTTACTTTTTGTTATGTTTGCTCCAGGGAATAGTGGTAGCCAAGGCTTTGCTGCCTTTCACTGCTAGTCTGTACTAAGCCTTGATCTTTCCACTTTTTCATCCTCCCTTAAGTCTTTGTATTTCTCTGTCCTCACTTGGTTGCATCTGGAACAATAATTTGGGAAGTGAGGCCAACTCATTTCCCAGAAAAAGAAAGATTAAGCCCTCAGCTTCTCCTTCCACTTAGAAGTAAGGATTGAGGGGTCAAGGTAGAGGGAAGGAGTTAGTATAATGCTACTGATTTGTATGGTAACTGGAACCATGTTTATTACAATGGAGGTAGGTAATGTTGTGAGCTCTGGATTGTAGAGTTACTTTCCCATAACTGAACAGCTCTGTATGAGGGTACTCTCTACAATAATTGTGCCCCAAATTGGGCACCTCAGATTGAGGTAATAAATTCTGGCAATAAGTTTGTTGTAACATACCCTTATTTAATTCTAAGTGGCTCAGCAAAGCCTGATCATAACACTCCAAGAATCAGCTTCCAGATAAATAAATGAAAGCCATTAACTTAAGATTTAGAATCAGGCAATTACAGCTTCACCATCCAGGCCTCTATATCTTCTATATCTCATAAATTTAGAGTTGGAAAATATTTCAAAGTTCACATCTCATTCAGGAGTTCTTAACCTTGTCTATATCATGGACCTCTTTGACAGTCTGATGAAACCTGTAGACCCCTTCTCAAAATAATTTTTAAAATGTATTACAAAATATATAGGACTCCAAAGAAAAATATTTACATTGAAATGCAATGGTCAAAATTTTAAAAAAAGTTCATACAAATATGGAAATATGTTTAGAAGAATTGCTCATGTTTAACCTATATCAGATTGTTTGCTGCTTTGGGGAAGGAATAAGGAGGAAAGTGAGAAATATTTTCAACACACAGTTTTGCAAGGGTAAATGTTGAAAGCTATCTTTGCATGTATTTAAAAAAATTAAATAAAAATTTTTTAAAGTTCAAGGGCAGTAAGACAGTTCAGTTGATAGGGTACTGGCCCTGGAGTCAGAGAGATCTGAGTTCAAAGCTGATTCCATACACTTAATACTTATTAGCTGTGTGACCCTAGGCAAATCACTTAACCCCAATTGCCTCATAAAAAAAAAGTTCATAAACCTCAGTTTATGAGCAAGAACTCCTAATCTAAGACCATTTTACTCATAAGAAATATGAGCCTCAGACAGATTGACTTGTCTAAAGACTCACATTTAGTAAATACATGTTAGAACTGAGATCTGAGCCTAAGAAGGGTCTAGTGGAAAAAGATCTGGCTATGGAGTCAGTTTAAGTCCTGTATATAATGCTTACTACTTATGTGACTTTGAACAGGTTGCCTAACCACCTGAGGTCTGATGTTACATATTAGAAAAAATTAAAACATTTAAAAAAATTTAAAAGAGATTTGGACTAGATGGCCTCTGATGTCACTTCTATCTCTAAATCTAAGATTCTCTGATTTAAAAGCCAATATTTTATTCACTCTACGAAGTGACCTTCCTTCCCTTCTCCAGAAAATGTGACCAATCTCCTATACTAGAGCTTCTTATCTTTTTTTCTCTTTGTCATAGATTCCACTGGTAGTCTAGTAAAGCTATGGACTCCTAAAAATAATACATTTAAATGCATAAAAGAAAATAAATAGAAAAAAGAAAATAAATAGAATTATAAAACAAACAAATCTATTGAACTGCACTTATCAGAATATATATTTGCATATGTATATTTAAAATAGTTATCAGAACACATGCATATCTACATATGTGTACATATATGTATATGTGTATATAATAAAAACAAGTTCCTGGATTCCACATAAAGAATCCCTGTCCCTTTCCCCATAACCTAAAAAGCTACTATCTACATTTTGTTAAATGCCTCAGTATTCAAGTGCTCTAGAAAAGGAAAAGGACAAAGGAATCCAAAGCTGAAGTACAGGACAGAAGCTGACAGTACTCCACAGGAACCAAGCTGTGCAATTATGAATGGAGGGCAAGATGAGTGGGACACAGGGAACTTATTCCCAACAACAAGGAGGCAAATTAGCAATAAGAACAAATGGTTCTAATGCTGCCAAGTCACCCAAGTCCTTGGGAATATGGCATTTTGTCTTCTCTAACAAGGTCAGCTCTGGGAAAGGCCCAGCAGGTTCACATTAAAGCCGCTTAACAGCAATTCCCTTACTCCATCTGGGACCAAGAGCTACTTGGAACAGGTCCGAGTTGCTCTTGTCGTCACTGAGGAGAAAGCAATTTAGTTCCTGTTGTTTTGTTGTTCTTCCTTCAAGTAATTTACTACAGCTGTGATTGAATGGATCACCTCGACCTCGAGCTCACCCGGGCATACACGGGAGGCAGGAAAGATGGCAGGCAGCTTAATGGACCAGCCATCACTAACACTTCAGTAGGAGGAGAAATAGACTAACCCAGCTGTTTTGCACAATAAGGCTCTAGTTTATTTTTTACAATAAAACTGTAATGAAAGTTAAATTAACAGTGTAAAATATGTAATGGTGTGTACCATAAAGGCTGCTTACTAAACGCTGGGGTAGGGCAGAGTTTTTAAAATTTGTTGTTTTTTTTCCTCCTGAGGATTTGATAATTTGTTTGCAATCATATAAAAGAGATGCCGTTATGAATTTAGCAAGGACCCTGATGGCAGGGATGTTATAAGTGAATTGTGCTGCATTTGCAAATGATTAAAATCAAGATCAGCATTTTTCACATTAACTTGGAAAAGCAACTGCCCTGTTTGGATGATGCTGTCAACTTAGTTTTTTTTTTCTTTTTTTTTCAAAAAAAATGAAATAAAATAAGATGTCTGCAGTGAAGGGTAGACGGTGACTTTCAGAAACAGCATTTTCTAAGGATGGATGATGAAGTTCCTAATTGCTTCCATGCCAATGCTAGGGAGAGTGGCTCCCATTTAGTACCTCTGCTTTATAGGGTCTCCTCCCTGGAGCCATAAACTTTTAACGGTATTTATAATTGACTAGCATCTTTAAACAAATGCAGACCACAGCAGAAACTTTAATAGATGCACCAGGTTTTGTTGAATGGTTGAATTTAGTTAGCATGCTATTAGCTAGTGATTTGGGAGGGGGTGGGGAAGAAAAAGAGTTTTCTTTTTTATGGTGTCACTCTCCCACCATGGTTGTGTCAGCATTTCATGCAAATCCCTTTTCTCTGAACTTTACAACTGGCCATAAACTTTTGTGGATACCTTAGGCTTCCGAGTTCTAACGTCAAGCCCTTGCCCCCAGGACTGCTGACCACCACTGGTCACATTCTTTGCTCAGGCTGTCTAGAAAATCAATCATTCTCTGACAACACTTTTTCAATGATATTCTGCTGAGTATTGGAGAGTTGTAGAATCTAGAGAAGAGAAAGGGGCTTTATGGGCCATTGACTCCAGTTTCCTCTTCTTACAATTAAGGAAAAGCTAATGCCCACACAATCTAAGTTACTTTCCCAATACTAAATCATACAAGTCATCAGGGTCAAAGGAAAGATTTGAACCTCTGGTCCTCTGATTCCATAGTGTACTTTCCACTATATCATGCGGCAAAAGTTGTCATTCATCATATAAGATTAGAGATCTTCTCATTCATTGGCATAACTAATTTTTCCCCTCACATGCCCAAGATTGTGGGGTTTGACAAGTGGTCCTGTGCACAGGTCATTACTGTCTGGTGGTAATGAATACTGAGCATAACCAATACTCACATTAGTTTACTCCAAATTGTAGATGACAGCAATATGTAAACACAGATTTACATAATGAAACATAAAAGCTTAATGGACTCAGTAGTATATACTGCACATCTTTTAATTGAACAATTTACCTGATAGCTCTGAAGATTCCAACAATCCTGATCTTTGAGGAAAACAATATTATGCACAATTGGAAAACTGAGTCTAAATGCAGTTTAAAATGTCAGTAATTTCTTTTAATGATTGGGGAAAGAACAAAGAATTTCATTAAGGATACAAATAAAAAGCATTTCAGATCCAATCAAATGGCTTCGTTCCAAAGTGATAGTTCATTTGTTTTTCTTGTTTTTTTTTACTTTAGTTCCAATCACAGATGAACCTTTTTTTTTCAAGACAAGGATTCTTTTCTGTCTTGAGCTCTAGCACAAACCCAGTTGTGTACTATGTGGCCCAGGTATATGTGTCTGTCCTCAGACAATCTCATGCTGGCATTGAAGCTTATTAAGAATATGAAGTAGTAAAACTCTCTGTCTAATCATCGAGATTTCTGGAGGTCTACAGTTGGATATTGCATATTCACCAAATGAGAATTATCCATTGCAAAATAGCTATGGTAGATTTGAATAGATAGAACTGGGTAGCAGAGGTAATGTGGAACCATGGCTGGACATTATGGGATAACTTATAGGGCATTGACTGATGGGTCCAGGATGGAGGCTTTCAAGAAGTATCTTCTCTGTAGAAATGTTTTCTTGAGTCTGATAAAAGTGATCCAGAAAGTGTCAGCTAAGAACAGCTACCAAGGAAATTAAGGGTTGTTGAGGTGAGAGAGACTGTTGTAATAGCAATCAAGGAGCTAGGTCAGCATTTATAGGTTCATGGGAATCTAGGGAATAGGGAAACCAGAAGTTATTCTGAGAAATCAAAAGACCTCCAATAATAGAAAAGCCACTACTTGATCTTACTTGGTAGCTCAATCTATTTTTGGACAACTGAGTTTTGGGAAATTCTTCCCTATGCTGAGGTGAAGGGTATGCTCATATACCTTACAACTCCTGCTCATTGGTCCTAATTTTTACTTCTGGGCCAAGCAGAATTATTCTTCTATATAACAATCCTTCAGATCATATAGTTACAGGCCAAAGGTTGTAAGGGACCTATTCTGTGTCAACTATTCTAACCTCATTTTGAAGATAAGTAAATTGAGATTCAGGAAGTAGAATGACTTGTCTAAACATATCTAAAACTTGTTTAAGCATTTATCCTCAGATCCTTTGACTCCAGAATCAGTGTTCATTTTACTCTTCATGATATTTTCATTTTTAAAGATATTAACCATCAAAGAGAAAATCCCGATTGAAGAAACCCTAGTCCAACTAAACAGCTGGCTTCCCCTCAGGCAGAATCAAGCTAACTGCATTTCACTGAACTCTAGATAAGGCCCTAGGGGCATTTCCACATTACTGTCTTTAGAGTTTACTTATAGCATAGCTAGAAAGACATCTTCCAAAAAATATTTATTTACTAGGTTATTTTTTTAAGCTATGAAAGTAAGAGAGGCTCACAAAGAATGGAAAGAAAATAAGGCACAGTTAATTATACTTTGATTATCTGTCTCACAGTATTATATTGATGGTTAAATGAGATAATAGATATTAAAATGCTTTGTGACCATGAAGAAATCAGTGGCTATTTTTAATATGATCATTATCATCATCATATTAGTGAAAGAGGCAAGACTGTGATTATTGGCCCTATTAGACAGAGGAGAAAACTGAGACCCAGAGAGGGAAGTAAAAACAGCATTATCCTGAGAGTTAGGAGAATAAAGGCCTCTCTTCCATTCTTCATTGTGTTGTTCACTTGAGGACCTTTTTCAATAAATAGGCTATAACTAGGGTCATTTTGCCTGAGAATGTAGGAACTTCTAGGAAGAGGGAGAAAGGTTAAGTCACAGTTCTCATTTAATCTGGGCCAGAAGCTCAGCTAGTATGTATAGAAAGCTTCTTTGGCCAGAACCAGTTCACCAGGGAAAATATGTTCCACCTACCATCACAGTCATTTGCCATCTCCCTGATTTTCTTCTAGTGAAGTCAGTAGCTATGGTCTCCCCCAGTACAGCTGGAAGACCATGGTACCTGACAATGATACTTTAGAGAACACTTGTGAATTTTCCATAGGGAAGCTGTTCTGTGTGTAAGGATTAGGTGAGTTGCAATTTTTAGAGACTTGCAAAATGTGGAAAATTGGTGGGGGATGATTTGGAGAACATTGGTCAGCCAAGAGAGGACAGAATATTTCAAGAGACAAGATCATGCTGGAAATTTTGGACTTGAGGATCACAGGGGGAGAGTGTAATTTTCTGTTAAGGATCATAATTTCAGGGAAAGGAGCCCCAAACCTAAGACCAAGAAAGTCCCAGGTGTGGGAGAGGCAATCTTGACAGTGTTAGGGACCTGGGTCTCAATGAATTTAATCAGAGGTAATTTACAAAGCAGCAAATCAGGAGCAAACTAGGAAGACAAATACAATAAGGAAGTCCAATACTGTTCATGAAGTTCATGGAGTTCATGAAGCAGACTGATTATGTCAGTAGCCAAATGTCATTATCAGGGTTCCATAATCCATTAAGTTGCTCTTATTTGCAATGTTCTTGTGTCCAAAGTGGCATAAAAGATAGCAAAAGATGGCATGACTCAAACTCAAGACTCCTCTAACTCTCAGTACAATGCTCTTCCTGTTATTGCATGTAATTTAGTGTGGGGAAAATATGACCATCATTGCATTTGCAGTCAGAACACCAGAGTTCAAATCCTTAATGCTGTACTTCTAGCATGGCCTTAGCCAATTTATTTTGCTCCTTTGGGCCTTTGTTTCTTCATCTTCAAATTTAAGAGATTTACCAAAAAATATTGAAGGTCATTGCCAGCTTTAGATCCTCTAGTCCTATGGAACTCAGATTTCTCACTTGTAAAATGGGAAGGCGAATTCTGGGTATATAGTAAATAGCTTAGAATGTGTATACTAGTATGTGTCCAATTATAGGAATCTCAGAGTGACAGTGAACCTGTGAGTTACTAATAAAGCAAGCTTCTACTGGACAATGGATGGATAGACTCCATTGCCATATCTGGAATGCCAGCTACTTTATCTTCTCTTGTAGAAATTAGAGGTAGCCTTATACTCTTACACCTATATGTTCTATGTTTGAGCTTCCCAAACCTTTACTATAAAGTGTTTTGTTTTGGTTTGTTTGGGTTTTTTTTTTTTGTTTAATTTCCCTAGAATGATCTTGATCTTATTTCTCTTTGATGCTCTTGAAAATTAGACCAATTGTACTCTCCACAACACACACACACACACACACACACACACACACACACACACACACACACTTGAGCAAGCATCTCAATAGTCATTGTTCCCATCATCCAATCAGTGAAGCATATGCTACGAGTCTCAGGATGTGTCAGCTACCATAGAAGATACAGGAGATTTAAAGCATAGTCTTCACCTTCAAGGAATATACAATATAGTTAGGAAGGCAAGAATCACTGGTAGAAAATAAGGATCAATGAAAGGCTAATTATGATAATGAGAGCATTTGTTCCATGCTATGTTTCCTTGATTCCTGGATCACTGAGATTACCTTGGCAGGAGAGATTCCACCTTGTATTATACAGTTGTTACTGCTTTGTGGCACCCTGATTCCATTGTCCTGCCTCTTATCTCACTTTCTATTTTTCAAGATAGACTCTGGTATATGGGTATGTAGTGGCTATAACTGTAAGTTCAGGAAAAAGAGGCATCATATTGGACTGGAGAATCAGAGGAGACTTCATGAAGGAAGTAAAACTTAAGCAACCATATAAACTGTCTCCCACACACATTATTTTACCATAGAGAATGTTCAATAGTCACAATATGGATTTATATCATCATCATCAAAACCATTTAATAATCATAGTATCTGAGCTCCAGAGGAATTTGGAAGATCATAGGATTTAGATCTGGAAGAGATCTGAGAGAACACTGAGTCCTATAATGTCATTTTACAAAAGAGGAAACTGAGACACATCAAAGTTCAGTAACTTGTTTAAGATTACACAGATATAAAGTATAAACAACAGTCACCAAGAGAACCAATTAGTGTCACTAGCCCAAGAGTAGATTCTCCGATTTCACATATTCAGGACTTCAAAAACATAGACTTCTTAATTTTCTTTTTCTTTTTTCTTGAGACTAGGTCTCTCTATTTCCAAGTGCAGCAGCCTGTGAGATCAATCTCAATGCTAAATAATCTGCTTTGTTTTCCATCTAGACTGGTTCACCTCTCCTTAAGCAACTTAGTGGCCCTCTACTAGGGAGCAGGGATCAATGCCCGACTTGTCTGATAAGATACCTGAACAGCTTTTGCCTTATTTCAAAACTCAGGTGATCTATCACCTTAGCCCTCCCCTGTAGTAGGTATTATATGCCCACCCAATCCATGGATTTTCAATCTAGAAGTTTGATCACAGGGTTGGGGCAGCTAGGTGGTGCAATGGATAGGGCACCAGCCCTAAAGTCAGGAGGACCTGAGTTCAAATCTGGTCTCAGTCACTCTGACACTTCCTAGCTGTGTGATCCTGTGCAAGTCATTTAATCCCAATTGCCTCAGCAAAAAAAAAAAATAATAATAACAGGGTTATAGATTTAAATCTAAAAAGAACATGGAGTCATCTAATTCAACCCCTTTTTTATGCTTGAGAGAATTGAAGCACAGAGAATTTCAGTGATTTGACCAAGCTCACACAGGTAGTAAATAGCAGAATTAGATTTTGAACCCAAGTCCTCTTTCTCAATTCATCTCTTGATACTATACTATGTTGCCATTCAGAGAAAGTAATGAAGGGGGGGATCATTTTCCTGATGTTTGAAAATTTCATGCCTGTATAGCTTTTAGCTGATGTCAGCTATCTGAAGTATATCAATTATACTCTCATTTCAAATAGCATCTAAACTCTTGGGCTTCTAAATCAGAGACACAGAGGGTGCTGGGCAGCAGCTGTTAAATCTAAGTCTCTAGACCCAAGGAATCTTAAGCTCTTAGGGCTTTGTGCAAAATGTCATTCTAGACAGCTTAGTGGATAGAGTGCTAAGCCAGGAGTCAGGAAAACCTGAATTCAAATCCAATCTCCCCAAAATTCACAAGTTGTGTGACCCTGGACAAGTCATTTAACCACTGTGCCTAAATCCTTGGGGGAGGGAGATTTTTTTTCCGAGAAAACCTCATATATAATCACAAAGAGTCAGATACATCCAAACATCTATACAATAACAAATCAGTAGTGCATGCAACCAGGAATAGCTGAATTCATATCTCATGGCAGACAATCATGACCTGTGTCACTCTGAGTAGGTTACTTAATCCCCCTATGCATCAAATTTCCTAATCTATAAAATGAGATGCTTGGGCTTGGTGTCTTGTAAGGTCTCTTTCAGCACTGAAGCTGTGATCCTATGAACATTACCACTACCACCACACTTTCTGTGGTCTCCTATGTCTACTCATGCTCACTGTTTCTGTGAATTATTTCTCTACAGTATGTCAAATTACTTGTATGCCAAATCTACTTTAAAAATCTATATTTACACTTTTCTATAAAATGTGTGCTTTAACACAAGAAATACAGTCTGAATTTACACACACACACATACTACTGGACTATTCTATTCTAACACTAGCTTTGATGTGATGAATGAAGATGATATTAACTATATTATCCTGCATTTTCTGACATTATAATAATGAAAACATTTGTTCCATGCTATGTTTTTTGGTTCCCTCACATAGTTCTTTCCCTGGATCACTGAGATTACCTTGGCAGGAGAGGTTTCACCTTACAGTAATTGTAGTATACAGTTGCTACTGCTTTGTGACTCCTACTGATCCCATTGTCTTGCCTCTGATTTCGCTTTCTATCTTTCAAGATTTCTAAGCATAGAGACCTTTGGTCAAGGAGGTAACTGCCACCACATCCTGTTGCAACTTTCTTTATCCCATCTACCAAGGACAGGACTCTGTGTTTTGAATATAGCTGTTCCGGGCTTTGAAGGGACTGGGGCCAACATCCAAGTCACACAGATGGGTATCAAGAAGCATTTGGAGCTCATTAGCAATTTTCCTGAGGGCTATAAAGATCTGTGGAATGGACAATAATATATGATTCCCTGTAAAGACCACAGAAATTTTACAAAGAAAAGGATCTAAAAAACTGCTCTCTTAGATAGTGGTTACACACAATTCACAGAAATGAAGATAGGAGAATACAGAAAGTGAAGTGGTGGTGGTAATATTCATAGGATCACAACTTCAGTGCTAAAAGGGACCTTAAAAGACATCAAGCTCAAGCATCTCATTTTATAGATTAGGAAATTGATGCATAGGGGGATTAAGTGACCTACTCAGAGTAACATAGCTAATGATTGTTTGACATGAGATTTGAATTCAGTTATTCCTGGTTGCAAGTGGACTCCCTATCAATATTTTTTGCCTGGAACCTTTGGTCTTTGCCAGGTATAACCTCTTAAGACTCAGGTACTTTGAGATTTCTGTTGCTGAGATTACATGGTACAGTCAAAAGGGTTAAAAAATAACTTGAAGTCAGGAGAACTGGGGTTCAAATTCCACCAAATCCACATCAGACATTTATTAAGGTCATTTAACTTCCTTATGTCTTGATTTTTTTTCATCTACAAAAAGAAGATAGATTCAATGGCCTCTATGGTCTCTTCCAGCTCTAAATCATAATGCTATGATCTTTATGCTAAGTGATAAGAATCCTGTTCTAGAGACAGAAATGGATAATTCCCAAGTACATGTCTATGCCCATTCATATTGGTGCTTTATGTGTCTTACTTTTTCTTCCTTAACAGTAGGAGTTATCTCCTAACTTATCCACTTTGTTTTTTTCTAATTTTAACTTTTTGTTTCCTTTTTGGGGAGCATAGGTGTCCCGTTCCAGGCTGTGTTGGACTTGGACATATCAGTGGCAAGTATGCCTCCCACCGCAGTGCATCTGGGTGTCCACTGGCAGCCCGGAGGCAGAAGGAGGGGTCACTTAATGGTTCATCATTTTCCTGGAAATCACTAAAGAATGAGGGGCCCACCTGTCCCACTCCTGGCTGTGATGGCTCAGGTCATGCCAATGGGAGCTTCCTCACACACAGAAGGTAATACCTCACCTATAATCAGAACATACTATGCTAGTCACCATTGAATCTGTTCGGAAGGAAGGCTACATCACCCATGGGGAGGGAGAAGGAAAGCAGAGGGATCCAGCCCAGCGCTTAATGCCAGCTGATCTGTTTGTCTCGATGTGCAACATTCACATCAACATAGAAACTGGTGGAAAAGATCTCTCATCTTTCCTTTTCTCTGTAGAAATAAACATCAGTTTCTCAAAGGTAGAGCTATTTCTTTATTCCACAATTGATGACGATTTGAGAGCAAATAGTTATAAAATGGAAATTACAATGGATTTTGTGAGGAAATTACATTTTTCATCACCTGGCATCTAATCATGGATATAAATCATCCTTGATTTAAAAGTGTGTACTTTACTGGATTTTCAAATTCTTATGGAAAATATTGGATCTGATGAAACAAGAGCGAGAAAAATAAATCCTTGGGCCAATAATCTCCTTTACTCAGAAAACAAATTTTTCTCCACAATGCTTAGTCTTTCTTTAGGTCTTTCTAAAGAAGTCCTGAGGCCTTCCCATTTTCCAATTTTTCCCAGGAATACATGTACTAAGATGCCTTCTTACCTCAATGTCCAGTCTCCATTAGCACACAATTTCTTTAATACTAGAGCAAAGAGAACAAAGGCAAAGGGACTCTTGAAACGTTCAGATTAATCTTTTCATACTTTCAAATTTGCCTATATTTCTGTGACCAGTTTAAGTTCCAGAAGAAAGTAAGAAATCATCAAATGATATAAAAAGGAGTTTTAGGTCTAACTTTGATCACTACTTTTTTTCTCTATCTATAAAATGGGCATATTCACATTTGCTACTGAAACCTGTTCAGCTCACAGAGATTTCATGCCATGCTATGATTTATTGTTGGTAATGACACTCAGTTTCTGTAGAAGGAAACTCTTTTACATAACTACTAAATTGTTGACAGGAACACATAAATATTAAAATTTTGGGACTTTTTAATTAACAAGATACCTTGATTCCTAGAAACCTCTATCTCTGAGTTAGTTTTTCCTTTTTACAAAACTCTTTGGAATAGTTTTTAAATTTTAAATTTTTAATTTAAATTTTTAAATTAAAATATTATATACCTCTATTAACTCTATTTCCCATATCACTAGCTATTGGAGACAGACCCAGCTATTCTTTTATTTCTTTTTTCTTTTACTAGTTATCTAGTAACCTGATATTTAATATCTAGCAATTATCTAGCAATCTGATAAATTAAAGCCTTTGTGATAAAGAACAGTAACTGTAACTTTAGAAGAAAAGTTTTGAAACCTCTTTATATAGACCTTCATGAAAAAATAGCTATTCAATGACAACATATAGAATGCATTTCCCAAGCTTTCCTGGTCCCCTTGTTTGGTAATTATTCTGTAACCCACTGTAAATACCATCTCACTGGCAAGTATGCATTTTCATTTGAAAGTGCCATTTTAAACAGCCCATCCCCAGCTTGATTCAATGTCATTGCTTTTATTTTTAAGAAGCTTTTATGGAAGCATAAAGATGTAGCCCACCTCCATTTCTGCATGGGATAAAGCTGATTTCCTTTACTCCATTCCCTATAGAAGCAGGAATGTTTAAAGACCAGAACTCAGGATTTCCCAGAGAAGTGAACATTGTCCCTAGAGATTGCAGTTTTCCTTTTCACATTGCAACTTTTCTCATTGTAGATTCAATATATCATGGGTCAGCATAAGAAATTAAATGAGAATTTGGGGAAAGTTTTGCAGATGCCACAGATGATATGGGAAGGCCAGCAGACAACACAGAGCCTATGACTAAATAGTTAACCCAAATTTTACAATAAAATACTGTAAACACCCCAAAAAAGAAAAAGAACAAATTCAAACTTTTTCTCTGGTACAAAAGGAAGGCCAAAAAAATTATACACAGATTTTCTAGACTTCAGAGATGGCATACCCTTAATCTCCATGAGATAGAAGGTATAATTATAATTTAAAATAAAGGAGCTAGTCTAGAATCTGACTCAAATAATGTGCAGATTCTCAGAATTATCTCTGTGGATCAAACTCAGTGTCTGAGGACATTCTCCTTGGAACTGGGATTAAACTTCTAGGACAATCCCACTAGCATTGGTATTAGGCCCTTAGAATGAATTCACTGGAATCAAGTTCCAGTTCTAATGATACTGGAATTAGGCTCCAGTTCTTGGAAAGTTCTCACTGGGGTAGAGCTCTCAGAATGATTTCACTAGGATCAATAAGGCTCTCAGGGCAGTTTAACTGCCATCATAGATATATGGAGTTGAAATGGAGCACAAAGGTCAGTTCTAGATTTAGCATGATTCTTTCCTATAACTTCCCTGACAAGAAATCATCTAGTCCTTGCTTAAATAGAGAACATTATCTAGAAAGTCCCAGAGGTCCAAGAAGGAAAAAGCAGAATAAGGAAAGTTAAGTCTTATACAATAAAGTGAAATTGTGAATCCATTTCTATTCCTTCCTTATCCCTTCTCTCTTTTGAAAACTGGGACAATATTTGCTTTCCCCAAGCCTATATAACATGTCCTCACATGTCCTCCCATTGAGGATCTCAGAGATCCTCAATTTCAAAGCTAATGCTTAGAAATTGCATCCAAAATACTTTCACTATCCTAGGATATAGTTTATCTATCCAGACCTTTTGAGTTAAAGGCAGTTAGTATTTTTTGGTTTTGGATTTCAATTGCCTGTTAACCATTTTTGTTTCTTCCTAAATATGAAGATCATTCTACATCAAGAAACTTCTATCCTTCCTTGATCTTTCTTCTGGTCCCACATTGATTTTTTAAGTCCCTTGTGCTATCCTTATTCTTTATCACAACCCTTGGCTTATGACAACAGAGTGTCTTATAGTTGAAGAAACCTAAAAGCTCACCTAGGAAGTGCTACCACTAAGCATGCAGCAGCCACAACACTCCCATGTGTCCTGAACTGGATTAAAATGTAATTGGGAAATATTTTTTAAAAAATAAAAATACAGTAGAATATAGAAAATATAAATATGTGATTCTAAGTTAATATATGGACTACATAGGTTCTTATGCATTATCTGTTTCTATTTGAATTTGATACCACCAATCTAGTATAACTGATATGTGAATAGAAATGCATTGTACAATATTTTCAGCTATAGGTCATCCAGCCTCTACATGTTTCAGTCATGGTAAACTCAATTACCACCTCTCTGGGAGTCTTATAAAGCCTATGGACCCTCTCTCAGAATAAGTTTTTAAATTCATAAAATAGTATACATAGGATTACAAAGGAAATGAATTATATTGAAAAGTATTTGAAAGACAATCTCATGGACTGAGATTCATTATGAAGCCTTGCCTAGTGGAAATCCATTTCACTTTTAAGAAAATGACTACAATGTATTTTCTTACTTTAAGTTGAAATCTGTCCCTTCATAACTTTTAGCCTCTGTTCTTAGTGCTCTCCTATGTAACCCAACAGAATAAATCAAATCCTTCTTTCATAAGTGACCTCTTCAAATATTTTCAGAGAGTTAAGTACTCTAATACTTTTATGCAATTGACATTTCTTTAGTTACTTCAACATATCTGTCAATAACTCACCTTCATCTAGACATTATATAATTTGTCAACATCCTTCCTAAAATATGGTGCTGGGAACCAAACACAAAATTCCATATATGTGCTAACCCAAACAAGGGGATTTTACCCTTCCTTATTTCAATGAAATCTAGCATCACATTAGGGTTTGTTTGCTTTTTTGGTGGCTGTTTCATACTGTTTATTCACATTGAGATTTCAACCTGATCAAACACCAGATTATTTTTTGACATGAACAGTTGTCTAGCACTACCTCCCCTAATCTGTGCTTGTTACTTATACTTATAAAAATGACTCTTATTGATTTGGTAGAGGGAGCACTGGGCCCAGAGTTGAGATCTGAGTTTGAATTCAGCCTTAGCCCCTTACTAGCTATGTATGTGATTTTGGGCAAGACACTTAGCTTCTATCTGCCTCAGTTTCCTCAACTATAAAATGGGGTTAATAGTAATGCCTACCTCCCTGGATTATTCTGAGGATCAAATGAAATAATATTTGTAAAATGCTTAGCACAGTGTCTGTGCTATTACATAAATGCCATTTTCTTCATCATCAACTTCATTTTTGTTATTTTAACCTATAAGTAAGATTTTTTATTTATTTCTATTTAATTTTTCCTTTTAGATTTGATCCATCAATCTAGCCTATTGAGATCCTTTTAGATCCTGACTCATACAATTTCTTAGCTATCCTCTCCAGCTTTGTGTCAATCTAAAATTTTGAAAAGTGTGCCATATTTATCTTTATCCAAATTATCAATAAAAAATATTAACCAAAAAGAGGTGGTGAGATCCCAGAGATACCCTATGAGAGATCTCCTTCAAAATTGATATTGACCTATTAATGACCTTGAGGATCTGACCATTTGGACTCTAGTTCTGACTCCATTAAGACTGTTCATAAAGATAGTATGAGAGGGCTTATAAAATGCTCTTTCAGGTACTAATCATTTTGACAATCTTCATTTTCATTTTTTGCATATTCTATATATTCTATATGCTGCCTATGTCCTATTCAAATCTTAGCTGGTTGATAATTTCCCTGTTTTACAATATGTTTCAATTCTTAGATCATAGAAACCAATTTAATTGCATCATCAGAACTTTCTACTTAAAAATCTTAAAAAGGGATAGAGAAAAGCCTCCCCATTCTTCCTGACAGCAGACCTAGCACTCTCACTAAGCTACCTAGATGACCCTATGACCTAAGACAGTCTGCAGTCAGGAAGACTCATCTCCTTGAGTTCAAAGCCTTGTGACCCCAAGCAAGTCATTTAACCCTGTTTGCCTTAGTTTTCTCATCTGTAAAGTAAGCTGGAGAAAGAAATGACAAACCACTCCAGTATTTTTGCCAAGAAAATCCCAAATGAAGTCACAAAGAGTTGGACACAGCTAAAAATGACAGAACAACCACTAAATTCAGGTCATAGGACAGTTTCTTTTCCTTTCTTCCAGATCTGAAATCTGTTCTCCTGAAGCTGAGGTTTAATGTGTTACTAGATAGACTATACCTGATACTATCCTTATTTATTATTAGTTCTGATGACATGATCATTGCCTCCCATGGTTCCTTTCATCTTTTCTTTACTAACTAGTTCTTCTTATTGGTCAGAATCAATCCAGGATAACAGTGTCCCTCATCATGTTCTTAAACTCTAGAGAGATGAAACTTTTAGCAAGGCATGAATTCAGCATTTATCCAAAAGATATCTGAATAAGTCATAAAATGATGAGTTAGAACTAGAAAAGTGGTGGAAGCAATATTTGAACTCAACTTCTCTGCTTTCCATTCCAGAGCTGTTTTCTATTAGACTACACTGCCTGTGGTCCTGCAAGGTCAAGCTATCAGGATGATGTCAGAGTTGGTTGTAACATAGGACTGTAACTCATAATTGTACAAGTCTACCTTCTCGCCTTCTATTACATCCAAATTGATACTATCTCAAGTTGATTTCTTGAGAGTGTCAAAATATCAGCTGCCAGCTCTTTATACTTATTCAAACTTTTGTGTTTTCCTGATCTTGGTCCATTTACCTACTATCCTTTCCATCTATCAGATCATTCCTGCCAGGGATTAAACCCTCAGCCTCACAAGAACCTGCATGTGCTCTCCCTTCTTTGACCACTTCCAAAACAAACCACCTCAGACGAAAGTACCCCATCCAATTACTCTCACAGATCCTCCATTACCAGATCTCTCCTCTGTATGTTTCTCTGAACAGACATACAGAAATGCTAAGTAATCTGCCCAAAATTATACAGGTAGTAAGTAAAAGAGATAGGATTTAAACCCAGCTCCTCTGACTCCTTTTTTAAGCTATAAAACTTTCAGTTTTACAATGTGTTTTGTTTTTATATTACATACTTTTACAAATTACTCCCATTTCATGAGAAGTAGCTTGTAAAAAAGTAAAACTAATTATACAGTGACCTCATCTGAGCATAACTGCAACATTTCAAATCTATACACCTCCAACTCTCTATTTTTAAAAAAACCAAACAACTATTTTCTCTTCCATACATTCTCTACCACATTAAAAAAGAAAAAAAAATAAATTTTTATAACAAATATGCATAATCAATCAAAACAAATATCCCTAAGAGCTGTATATCATATGTATGTATTATAAAATAATACATACTATATACAAGAGATATTTTTGTATACATAAATACATGCATATATGTGTATATGCATATATATTTATAAGGGTGTGTGTGTGTGTGTGTGTGTGTGTGTGTGTGTGTGTGTGATTGATCTGTCTCTAAATTCAGTGCTTTTTTCCCCACTGTAAGGCACTGCCTCTCTTCTTCCAAGGTAGCATTATCAGGGTGATCTCACAGTTAGCAACAACTCAGTGATACTACTCCTAGGCCAGAAAGGAATCCTCACAATACAACTGACAGTGTGGTCATTTAACTCCTACTGAAGGCCTCTCATAAAGGGAAATCCACCATGAATCACTTTGGTATAGCTGTTGTTTTTAAGTAATTTTTCTTGTCACTAAACCTAAATTTGCTTTTTGCTAACTTCTACTTGTTCCTAGTTCTACCCTTTGGGGACAAATAGAACAAATCTAAAACCTCTTCCACGTGATAGCCCTTCAAATAGTTAAACACATCTGTGATTTCTTCCCCTCCTTCCCCGCCCCATCAAGTCTTCTTTTCTCTAAGCTAAGCATCCTCAGTTCCTTCATCTAGTACTTAAATGACATAGACTCAAAATCCTTTACTTTCCTGGTTGTTCTCTTCTAGATCTTCCTAGTTTAGCAACATTTCCTCTTAATCTGTGATGTCAAGAATTTCAGAGATGGTCTGACTAGGGCAAAGTACAAATGACTATCATGTCTTTTTCCTGAAAGCAATTCCTCTCTTCTCTACAATTATTTTCCATTGTTTCTGTTTTTATTATATATGTTCTGATTTATATATACAAATATATAAATCTTATACATAAGCTCCTTGAAGATGGGAACTAATTTTTTAAATTATATTCCTAGCATTTAGCAAAAGTGACCCGCATATAGTGAGCACTTAATAAAAATGTATTGGTTCATTAACAAACAGCCCAAGATTGTATTAGTTTTTTCACCTTTCACTTCAATCTGATGACTCATATTGAACTTTCAGACCTCCAGATCTTTTGCAGAATAGCTGCTATTTATTCTTGCCTCCACCATCTAGTATTTGTGGACTTGATTTCATATGTGCAAGTACAAGACTTTACACTTATGTCTACTGAATTCCATCCTATTGGGTGCAGCCGAAAGCTCTAGCTTTCAAAATCCTTTTAGATCCTGACTCATCCATTGTGTTAGCTGTCCCTCCTGGCTTTGTGGGCAGTGGCCCTGGCATTGGGCATCAAGCTCTCCTGGCAGTCACATTGTGAATAGAAGTAAAGTCTTCAGGATATTCCCATTGAGACTGGAATCAGAAACTCAGGGTTATCTCCCTTAGATTGGTCTAGGTTCTCAGGACACTCAGTGGAATCATGACAGGCAACTTGGCATAATGGAAGGAAGACATTATGTAAAGTCAGGAAGACATGAATTAGATTTTCACCTCAGACAACTGTTGCCTATTGATCTTGAGCAAATAGTTTGACCTCTTTGAACCTCAGTTTCTGCACCTATAAAAATGATAATAATCATAGTCTCTACCTCAGAGGGTTGTGATAAGAGCCAAATGAGATAATATGTAACAGAATAATATAATGAAGTAATAATGACACAAAAACGCTCTGCAGCATGTTAAACCTATATTGGATTGCTTGTTGTCTAGATGAAGGGAAAAGGGGAAAGGAGGGAGAAAAATTTGGAACCTAGGGCTTTGCAAGGGTATATATTGAAAATTTTCATTACATATATTTTGAAAAGTAAAAAGCTATTATTATTTTTCAAATTCCCTTTAAAAAGTAAAGGAACCCTTATAATAAAGTCCTTTGGTTCTAAAAAAGAAAATGCTTTGCAGACAAAGCAATTTATATTTATATGTTCTTTTATTTTTAAGAAATTTTTCTTGTCACTAAACCTAAATTTGCTTTTTTTAACTTCTACTTCTTATTCCTAGTTCTACCCTTGGGGAACAAATAGAACAAATCTACTAGATGTTCTCCTAGGGTAATGACAATGAGATTTTTTAGGTTACCTCAGTTTCTCAAGGCTCTTTTCATGGGATAGAGCTAAAACCCTGAGGACTATCTCACTGGTTTGGGGGCAGTATTCTTAGGACTGTCTCTCTGGGATTGGGCTTAAGATATTAGAGACATATTCATGATGACAATTTTGTGTTGGTTTATTCCTAGTTTGTCAGGCTGTCCCAGAGCAACTTTTGCGGGAAAGAAGGGAAAACTCTCAGGGGATGAAATTCTCGGCACAAAATTCAAGACCAGTGACGGTAAAGATCTTTATGGTATAGCACAATTTAGCTGTTCATTATATACATTGGTGTGTAACAGCCTAAATTGCTAATTAACTTATGGAATCATGAAATGGGAAAGCATATACAGTTCTTTGGGTCCTTGCAGGGAAAGACCACAATGGCAGCAAGAAGTAAAGCTTCTATTACACTTAAACAAGGTATAGAAAGTGTGGGGGATAAAAGGGATAGGAGCAAATAGCAAAAAAAAAAGTAGAGAGATGTGGCATAAAGTGGGGAGGAACAGAGACAGATATCATGGGGACAGAGATAGAGTAGTAGAGGGCAGAATACAGTGTGGGGATAAGAATGAGGAGGAGAAGAGGTACAGAGACTAACTCACATAACCAAATTTTAGAAGTGGGAGCATTCAGTGACATGGATCCAAATGGAGGTGGAAGATTTAGGGTAGGTAGGAGTTTGGGGTCTCATTTTTATAGTGTTTTGATAGAGTTCAGACTTACTCTTATTTGGTGCCATCCTGGGGGTAGTTCATGAACTCATCTCAATATTATCAGCAACATTTGGTATTGTGGTCGTCTTCCTACAAATATCTAGAACTTACCCAATTTTTACATATTCTAAGACATTCTAAGAATATTTACATATTCTAAGTCTCTGACAGCAAGGCCTAATTGACTTCCCCTTAGCACTTAGTCTCAAGATATGTATGGTTACTATATGATACCATTTCCAAATTATGTTCCTTTGATCTTTCAAATAGTCTCTACACTACTTCTAGTTCCCCTTTGCAATCTTACTTCCTGCTATTGTTTTTTTTATATTAGCCACTGATAAATTTACTTACTATACTGACTCAAAGGGAAGAAGATGATTAGGGGACTAGAACAATGTACACAGGGCCTAAGAAAAGTCTCAGGCCACATACATATAACAATATGTATGTATTTGGGAAATTAAGGCATTTATTTTATTTAACAAGTAAATCTGAAGAAAATAAACATGGTAAAATGGATATAAAGCCAAGTCCAAGTCAGGAAAATCTGGGTTCAAGTTCCACCTCTAACATAAACTAATTTGAACTCTGAGCAAATCACTTAAAATCTCAGTACCTCTGGCAGCTTTCTAAGATTATGCATTATTAATCAGAGGTTAATCTGCTTTGGTAGCAGGTATTTTCTTGCCAGGAGTTCCCAATGTGATATTGAACTAATTGACCTAAACAACAACGACAAAATTACATCCTCTGACAAAATTCATTGTGAAGAAGTAGATGATTTTTAGGATATAAGCATTCTCCCAGTGGTTGAATGAATCAATAATAGACTTGGCAGAGATCTAATTATTGTTCCATAGCTGAAGGAAGGAAGAAAGGGGAGGATGGAAAGAAGGGAATGGAGAGGTTTGGACTAACATGTGATTTATTTCCTTGGTATAGGGGACTACAGAGAGGAAACCCTTCTTCCAATATTGATCAGCATGGTTTTAGAGTTAAAATTGTAAAGAGTTGCCTGGGATACTGAGAGGTTATATGACTTGTCTAGGGTCTTATAGCCAGCATGTCTCAGATGAAATCTGAAATCTACAGCTATTAAACCCAATCCTTTTGAGTCCATATCTTTCAAGGGAGATCATTTTTCAGTATAGGACTCTCCATTGTGCCCCAACAGTTGATTGTATCAATTCTCTGGATCCTGCAAACCAACTTTCTCATTACAAACATACAAAATTCCTCTACTTGGTTGCAGAAGTCCTTCATGGCAAAAGAGAAAAGCTTGCTGAATTGGGAACATCTGAAAAAATCATTTTTGTCTCTACCTCATTGTAGATTACTGCCAAAATAAAATTATAGAATGAAAAATGGTCACTAGATTTTTATGCTATTCCTTAGTGACCATCAGTGAATATGAATCACAAAAAACTAACTACGATTTACACAGTCTCCACAAGAGTTTCTACTCTTTACTTCTCAACTTTACCCAGATTCTTAATCAAAGAATTTCAGAGTTGGAAGGAGTTTTAGAGGTCATTTAATTCACCCTCCTTTTCAATGCAAGATAATTGTATTAAATGTAACTCCAGGAAAGATTCTGAAAGGCAAGAGTTATGAACTAAATTAAGATGTGCTCGAGCCAGTCTGGTGCCCAGGGAAAGATCCAGACATCTCAGGAAAGCACAATTGTTAACCTGTTCATTTATCAATTTTGTCTGCTTGGCTGTAAGCTCCTCCAGAGTAAAGAGTATGTCTTCATCATAGTGTGCCCAGAGGCCAACACAGGGCCCTGGTCAGAACACTCAAGAAACATTCTATTTATGGAATTGTGTTGAATTTTAAACATCAAAGTAAAAAGCAAATGACATGTGTCAAATGATGGGGTTGAATCTCATGATCTCTGTCTAAGTCCCTGTCCAGCTCGGAATATCTGATGCAATGTGATTTTTTTCCTACAGTGCTTGAGAATGATGAAGAAATCAAACAGCTAAATAAGGAGATCAGTGAGCTAAATGAGTCCAACACAGAGATGGAGGAGGCCATGGTGAAACTGCAGTCACAGGTATTTGTTTTTAGTCCAGTTTTCTGAGCCTCCCCTTCTTTGGCTTGGGTCATTACTCTTTCATTTCTTGAGAGCTCTTCATTCCATTTAGCCCCATCTAAACCCACCATATTCTTAGCTCAGGTCAGAGAAGTGCTGAAAGTGTAAGCAGGGATATGCCAACAAGAGATGAGGACTAGATGAGCTAAGTTTATGAGCAACTATGGTATTATTTGGTTAGTTTGTAGAAATTGTGGTAGCCAGGATTTTGAATGAAGAGGATGGCAGTTGACAAGTAAATCAACTACAACCTCTCTCATGGTCTTTAGTTGGATTTAATTGTCTGGCTGTCCCCAGCACATTTGGCACATAGTAGGGACTTTTAGTATGTTTGGTTGTTGCCCTTTGTGCTCAAAGAAGACCAAAATGACATCACTGTGTCAGGATCAAGGTAGAGTGTCCAACTATGATTGATCAGATCAATATGAGCTCTGAAGGCTCTACCACAGGTCAAATACTAATAGTTTATATAAACATTTGAAGAAGAGAGGTCTCTAAATTTGTGCATGCCACATTTCTTTTGAACTGCTTTAATTCTGCTTTGCTCACAGAACACAGTGCCTTCTTTGATGCAGGCATGCCATGCTGAGCAGTCCTGTGCCAGCCATGGCTCACTATCATTTCTAAAGCTCTTCAGAGAGATCTTGAGAGTGTTCTTGTATTGCTTTTTCTGACTTCAGTGAGTTCTCCATAAAATAGTCTTCCCTGAACAACTGTATACCCTAATAGTAACTTACATACTTGTTTATTGACTGATTAATACAATATAGTCAAGTTTCCAGTTAGAAAAGGATATGCTTTTTTGGTCTGAGAATTTAGAGAAATTTCTCTAATGAAGAAATATCTCTATTTTTTCTTATATGAGATAGTAAAGCAAATAGGGAAACACTGTACAGTGCTTACATTTCCAATGGTGGGGGAGATCAGCTTCCCAATAAGAGATGAAAAACCATTTAAAAATTTCTCAGGCTGCATTATGGTACATTCTGAAGTTCGTCTTTATTACTCTACTATATATATATATATATATATATATATATATAATACTCTAGTATATAATCAGTAATAGGTGCCCTGGACATTATAGCACCATTAGCCTAATGGAAACAATCAGACAATAAATCAGAAAGCATTTATTATTTGCCTATTATGTGCTAGGTACTATTCTGGGCCCTGGAAATACAAAGACAAAATTGAAACAATCCCTGCCCTCAAGGAAGTTATATTCCATCAAAAGAGACAACATAAAGTTATATGCAAAATATATACCACCAAAAAATACAAGTTAATTTTGGATAAAAGAAACTGACAATAGTGAGAATCAAAGTATTATCACATAGGACTCAGCAGGTTGGTTCTTTCTGATTGGTGAGGAAGGACTTAATCTGACCTAGTGGTTCAGGCAGCAACCAACAAGGAGACCATCAGTAAGAAGGAAAGAAGTATAAAGGGTACATACAAAGTTCTAGGCCTAGAATCAGGAGAGATTCACTAGCTGTGTGACTTCACTTAACTGTGAAGTGGTTAAAGTCGAGACTGAATTCAGAGATTCTCAAGAGTTTTGGGAAAAATTGGAGATGTTGGATAGTTAAAGTTATCTAGTAATTAGGACTTGCAGGCCCAAAATAGCACAAAGTCAGGACATCAAAGGATTCTATACTAGTAACTAGTAAAATATTTAAGTGCCTTATTGTGGAGTCAAGGATGGAAGCAAATAAATCCACAGTGGAAGAAATAAGCAGGAAGGATAGGAGGAATCAAGGATCCAGAAGTCATGATATGATTTTCTACCTTATTGTGGATGAAAATGGAAAATGTGGAAAAATTAGACATTATGGTTGAAGGATAAGATTTCGTAGATCTGAATCTTGGAGGCCGCACAATTCTTACAGATGGTGAAGTTTAAGATACGGTTATATAGATGTATGGCTGAATAGAATAGAAAAGATGGTAAGTGAAATTAACAGCTATGAGGTTCAGGTTATGAGAGAGGTTGTCAAAATGAGTATTAAGGTTTCTGAGGATGCTGGAAAGAGAAGAATAATGAACCAGTAACTAAAGACATCAAGAAAGTGAGGATAATGATCTGGATGTTGGTAGATGACAGCAATATGGATAGAAAGATGATAAAAAACTACATGGACTTCAAAAAAAGGAAGCATCTTGGAGAAGCAATAGTGAACAAATAGTATGAGAATGGTAATGAGGCTCAAGGAGCATGCCCATACCTCCTGCTCCTAGAGATTGGGGAAAGTAGGCAGATTTGTTTTTTACTGGAAAGAATTGTAAAAAATGTCATGTTCTAAGAAGAGAACCAGTTTTGTATTAATCCAAGAAAGTGGAGGGAATCAGTTGAAGAGTTTGAGTATGTTGAGTGGTTTGTTGAAACTATAATCTGGTTCAGACCTATTCCAATAGACTTGTTATAGAGAAAGCGATCTACATTCAGAGAGAGTACTATGGGAACTGAATGTGGATCACAACATAGTATTTTCACCTTTTTGTTGTTATTGTTTGCTTGCTTGTTTTTTTTTCTCCTCTTTATCTTTTTTGTGTGTAGTATGATAAATATGGAAATATGTTCAGAAGAATTACCAGTGTTATACTATGAATTACTTGCTATCTAGGGGAAGGAGGAGGAAGGGAGAAAATATGAACACAAGATTTTGCAAGGGTGAATGCTGAAAACTATCTTTGCATGTATTTTGAAAAATAAAAAGCTATTATTTAAAATATACATACACATATATGTGTGTATATACATATATATATATATATATATATATAAAATCTGGATTATAAGTACTCCAGTAGAATGGACTAGGAAGTTATCTAACTGGATTGGAGTGGGATGGGAAGTGGTAGACCTAATAAGAAAATGATGAGAGTTTGTCAGTTAATAAACTGCCAATTATGTGCCAGGCATTGTGCTAAGTGCTATGATATAAATATAAAAATGGAAGACAGTCTCTACCCTCTCCTGGCTAAAGAGGGAAGACAATACACTAAGCAGAGGTACCTGGTGTGGGGGCATGATGAAAGCCAATCCAAAGGAGTATAGGTGGGTGGGAAATGAAAAAAAAAGACTGGCCTGGGGACTCTCTTTTAAAAAGAGGCTTTGGGGTGAGTTCTTTGTTCTGTCCTCCAAACAGAAGGGCAGAGGATGCTGAGGTGAGTACCAAGACTATTGCAATCTCAAAACATGAGTTTTCTGATAGTGAGTTTCCTGGGCTCTTCATGGAAAGAGATCATATTGACACAGTGCTTGCACCTAAGTCAACAAGAGGATAGAGAGTTTGGTTTAAAGTCAGGAAGAAATGGATTCAAGCCCTGGCTTTCATGCATAATGGCTGTGTAACCTTGGGCAAATAATTTAACTTTCCAGTGTTATAACTCTTTAAGACTATAAATTTCCAAGTATTGTATTGATTTGTATTGATGAAATCAACTACAAATACAGGGAGATTCCTCACCTGTAAATCCCTATAACAATGAAATCATGGGTCCAGACCACTATGAAAAAAAAATCATGCTCCTACACCCAAGGCAATACAATACAAGGTATTTTGAACACAAGAGAGTTTACCAAATGCCAAGCATTTCATCCTGGATGGCTTGAAGGCACAACAACTGAACCCCATCATTCTGAACATCATCCATCTTGCAAAATGACTTTTGAAGCAACTCATCAGGGGGCTAAAGGTCACCCATAGGATCTGCCCATCTCACTATGTATTTATAGAAACATGTGTGGTCAGCATTTTAATGCTTTCTGTGAATATTTCCATGCATTTTGTTTTCCTTCTTAGGTTTTTTTTCTTCTCTCTTTCTAGATCTGATGTTTCTTGGGCAGTAAGATAACTGTATAGATATGTATACATATATTGGATTTGTCATATAATTTATCATATTTAGCATGTATTAGCTTACCTGTCATCTAGGGATGGGGGTGGGGGGAAGGAGGGGAAAAGCTTGGGAAAAAAGAAGTTTTGCAAAGGTCAATGTAGAAAAATCACTCATATGTTTTGTAAATAAAAAGCTTTTAATAAAAAAAAGAAACATGTGTGGTGAGAACACAGACTAAATGGAAGAATTGAAAAGTAGTTGAGGGGTTTTTTTTGCAGCCAGATGACTGTGGTCTTTGAACATTAACAAGAGGAAAAGCAGGTGGTGGAAACAATTGAGGTTTTTGCAGGGAGGGAAAATAGTAAATAACCTAAATGTGGCTAATACCCATCCTTTGAGCTATTGGGAATATTTGTGATCCTGTAGAATTTTTCAATGTCTCCCCCCAAAGATAAATTGCTATGTATAAAGAATATGTTGGCACTATGGTATTTGCAAATAATCTCATAAGATGGTTTCGCTTTACTCAACAATCTATATAAAAAATTGTTTACTTCAATTAGCCTTATGAAGAATCTTAATCAATTATAGAGAAACAGAAATAAACCCTATTCCTGGAGCTCTTCAACTAGAGCCAGGTACTCTTCTAAGTCTGCTCATTTACCTAGGCTTCATCTTCCCTAATAGCTCTGGAAATATTATAACCCAAGAGACAAAAAGAAAATTATGAGTACCAGGAGCAGCAGCTCAATGCTATCCAGTCTTTCAGTATTTGTAAATCTATTTTGAGGCCTTCTGAAATCTTCCTTGACTGTATGGCCTTAGATCATATTGTGTTATTATAGTATCCTGCCCTGGGGAGAAGGAGTTCAATGCAAAAGACCTCAAAGGGCAAATAGTTTGAACTCTAGTAGGGCATCGTGGAAAAGTAGTTCTGCATATCCATAAAACAATCACCTGGTTTAAAAGAGCAGAAACTCTCCAAGTTTGAAACTAGCAGTTCAGAAAATACTGGGGAAACTGAAATGGACTCCCCCCTCTCATATTCATTGGTTCATTCTCCCATCTGGCTACTTAAAGGTATTTCTATTTTTGAATCTAGTCTAGGTTTTTTTCTAAAAGGGGGAAGCAAAATTGGTACTCTATGTACCAACATGAATTTGATGCAGAAGAGGTGATTGAATTCTACTTGGAGAAAGTTATGGTAATAAATATGGGAGAAATACAGCTCTCATACCTGAGTGAATGACCAGAATAGAATCAATAGCTCTTATTACTACTAGTGTATTAAGCTGAGAGACCAATATTCAAACCTTGTTGGGACATAAACAGACTTTACAAGATGGTTAATTAACCATTAGACATTTATATTTCTCTTCTGTTGGCATGTTGACATGTTTGATTCATCAACTAAGCTTGATCTTTTCAGTTGACTCTTCCCAATCCTGACTCTTCCTTTGTCATAAGCCCATTTGGGTCAATGCTTAGATACTCTCTCTTGATAATCAAACATCTCAGTGGGGGTGCTTCCCCTAGTTTTCAGCCACTTCCTCTCTTGGCAGTAGGCAATGATACTAGTGCAGCTAAAAATTCATGATCCTGCCCCAAGTTATTTAACTGCTCTAGACCTCAGTTTCCTTTTTCCTCTTTTGCACTAGATCTCATCTATCTTTTTGAGTTTTCCTTATCCAGCTGCTTCCATCTTGGAGATTGCTCACAGTCTTTGATAATTTTCCTAAGAGACCTTGAAATCCAAGATTTAAAGTTAGAAGGGGTCTTAAAGGTCATCTAGTACAACATCATTTTCCATGTAAATAAAACAAGAGCCTGATTGTTTCAATGATTTGTCCAAAATAATGCATCTAGTAAGTGGCAGAGTCACATTTGGATCCAGTTCCTTTGATTCCAAATCCAATGTTCTTCCCATTGCACACTTTTTATCCTATTCCCATGTTGAATTAGATTGTGTTAACTCTCCTCCTTGAGTTAAATCATTAGTTTCTAATCCTCACATCGTGGTTAGGATACAGAACACCAGTTTTAATACAGGGCATGATATATATGGCTAGAATAAAAATTCATGTGAAAAAGACTTAAGGGCACAGGTAGGGTGTTGAAGATTACAGGCTTCATGTGAGTTAACAATGTAACCTGGTAGTCAAAAAAATTAATGCCACAGTAAAAACATAGCATTTATAAAGGCAGAGATGAAATTCTAACTGTCTTCTGTCCTGATTCCTGATGCCATATAAAGTACTGAATTCCACTCCAGAGGCCTCAGATGATCAGGATAGAATGTGAGCAATGGAAGGAGAAGTGAATTTCAAGGGGAATCTTTAAAAAATTCATGAAAGGATTTGTTGGCAGAATTGGGGATATCTAACTGAAATAAGAGAAGGTTTGAGAGAGGGTAAGGTGAAAAAATAACGATTATCTACAAGGATTTGAATGACTGTCATATAGAAGGAGCTACTAAACCACATTTTGCCTTGCCTCAGAGAGCAGAAATAGGAATAGTGATTAGAATTTGCAGAGGATTAGTTTTTAACTCCTCTGCAAATAAGTTGATAAGGAAAACACTTTCTAACAATAAAAGTGAGCCAAAAGTGAAATGATAGAACTGGGGAGGAATGTTCCAGATAAGGGACACGGTGGAAAGAGTGCTCAACTTGGAATTAGGAAAAGCTGAGTTCAAATCTTGCCTCAAATATTTATTAATAATAAATTATTATTATTATGAATGGAATCTTGGAAATTTCCTTAACTTTTCAACTTCAGTTTCTTCATCTGTAAAATGGGAGCAAAAATAGCACCTACGTCCCAGGGATTCTTGAGAAGGTCATATGAGAGAAAATACATAAAGCATTTTGGAAAATTTAAAACATTACTGGATAAAACATTACTGGATAAAACAAAACATAATTATTCATATTTCTAAGTTCCCAGTCACCACAAGTCTTTGTTAGATTTTATATAGCCACTTTTATGGAATGTTATATAGAGGTTCATATTCAGACATAGATTGGACTAGATTTCATCTGAGATATCATTCAATACTGAGGTTCTCTGACTCTAAAGTTAGACAGGTTTTTTGTGCTAATAATTTGGATACTTCTTTGTCTTTAATCCTTTTGAGACCTTTGAAGAACCCTCAAGCTTTTCTGAATTTCTAAGTTAACCTACCTTTTCCTTAGAGATTACAAAATGATATGTCTATTTTAATATTTCTAGGATTTGGTATTCCATCTAAGAGGCTCTTCCTTTTATTGACACAGATTGTAACTCCTTGACCCCAAAATTTGTGGTGTAAAATCAGAACCCCCAACAACCCAATTTCACTCCCATAACATGAAGAAGCCTGTTTTAGTGAAAGTTAAAAGTCTAAAAAAAATTCTAAACTTTCTAAATTCTGTAAAAATATTTTTTCAAAATATCCATTCAGAACAAAGAGTACTTTTATACTGGCCCATCATTTTTTCCTAATCCCTTTCTTTATTTACTTTCTCCCTCATTACCTGGTGCCTTTAACTGATGCTTAGGAAGACAAGTTTAAGGTATTTGCTCCAGTTAACATTTTTTTCCTCTCCTTAGCCTTCAAGGTCATAGAATGATAGACTATTGCTGCTTATCCCCAGGGGAACCCTTACTCCATTGCCCCTAAGGGAAATCTGAGTGAGCCTGAACCAAGCCTCCTTTCCTTGTGAGACCAGTGGATGCAAGACTGTGTTTAATATCTGATAGAATCATATGGATGAAGAATAAGAAGACAGGTAAAAAGGGGAAAATGATTAATTTTCTCCTCTTTTGTTTTCTTTCACTGACGTAGATATCCACCATGGAGAAAAATCTCAAAAATATTGAGGAAGAAAACAAGATCATAGAGGAGCAGAATGAAGCCTTGTTCCTGGAGCTTTCTGGCCTGAGCCAGGCACTCATCCAAAGTTTAGCCAACATCCGCCTTCCACATATGGTAGGGAGCCTTCACAATCACTCAGTCCATTAGAATTGCACAATTCAGGAGTTAAAGTAACTAGAACTTATCTCTGCATTCTACTGATATGATTTATTGAAGCAAATCTAGGTTCCCTTCCCCCACAAAAAAATTTGGTTTCTATAAAATCTAAATGTAGCCCATAATTGGTATTATTTTTCAGTGTATATTTATGTATTTTTCCCCTTTCAAAAAAATTTGAGTTTAGAAATTTAGCCTACATGGTGGGACAGCCTACATTTTGGCCAAGACAATGTATCTCTGTCTTTGGGGTCCTTAGAACATGTGTATTTGGAGATTAGAGGAAATGTTTCTTTTGTGTTATTTCTGCTGATTCTTTCCTTACATCCACTGTTCTCTTCAGGGGCCAGTGATTACAGTCAGCAAACAGGGCACATGGGATCTTTAATCTTAGATGAACCAAAGGGAGCTGGGGAGGGATTAGAATTTTGCATCATCGAGGTCTCACAGTTGCTGTTAGAATGGAGGCAGCTCCTATTCCCCTTTGAAAAGCTTTCAGCCAAAAAATAATAATAATAGTTTTAAAAACAACATGTTTGGCTTAATTTAATGAGATTCAAAAGCAGAGATCATGTTGCCATAGTATTGCTACCAAAAAAAAAACTGATGAGATTCTATGAATTAGTTCAAGTCAGGAAATACGAGGGACTGATAATCTCCTTTTTCTCCATTTTTAAGGAATAATTTCCAATAAATGGAGAGGGAGGTGGCAAAAGAAAGAAGAGAAACCTGGGGGGTTGTTTTGTTTTGTTTTATTCTCAGTAGAAACTAGAGACTTTCACTATGGTTTGTGATGGAGGCTATATCTTCTATCCCCTCCATTATTTATGTTTTCCCCATCTCTAAGTTAGTGATGCCCAGAAACCACTGTAGTCTAGTTTTGGTAGGTGGAGAAGAGGTGATAAATATCAACATCACAGGTAACTTGGCTTTGTTTTGTGTTAAAATTAGGATCCAATCAGTGAACAGAATTTTGATGCTTATGTTAACACCCTTACTGACATGTACACCAACCAAGAGTGCTACCAGAACCCGGAAAACAAGGACCTGCTTGAGAGCATCAAGCAAGCTGTCAAGGGGATCCAGGTCTAGTACTTCAGGAACAACATAGACCCACATCAAACGATCAATGACTAACTAAAGGCTATTAGAAGATGAAAACCTTCACTCCCAAGTATTCAGGTTTACAAGTTGTGAAACTTGTTTAATGAATGAAAAGGACCAAAATATAACCGAGAGGCCATTTATAAGAACTGAATCAAACTCCATTTTATTATTTACCTCCTAATCCCTCTTGCAGATGGTAGGAGGTTTTCTTACTCATGGCAACACACTAGATGGGCATCCAGGATGGCACCCTATGATTGGCTGAAGAGCTTGGGACTTGAGGAAAGAGCATCCAAAGGGGGGAAGATGTGGAGTTCAGTGTTACCTAAGAGACTGACCAACTTAAATACCCAATGTCTGTGACTGTGAAGATACAGCCCCCTTCCCCATTCATCCACAATTCTGTGCTGATATAATGCAGCACCAGAGCTGCAAGTAACTTTCTGATGTGAACCTCCTCAAGGCCTCAATTCTGAAGGTACTCAAATAGCTGAAGGGTGAAAACTCTGAAGTATTTTTAAAAAGTCCTTTATTTTTATTTTCTAAAAGAAATCCGCAGAGCAGTTCTGAATCTCCAGTGGAAAACGCAATGGAAAAGGTTCTCAGGGAAGCTTTTGGAGTTTGCAACTACAGTATTCCTTTGTCTGTCGTAACCACAAGAAATAGCTGTTTAGGAATAGACCAGCACCAGATATTTCACACCAATGCTCAGTGTGTCAGGGTCCACTGTCTATACTCTGGGAGATCTGCTTCCCTAGAGTTCTGGTTCTGCTACTTGTCAAGGCCATTCTGCTGGTGGGAGAGATGACATCTCAGCACCAGGAAAATATTTTTAGACATGATTAAATATACAGTGTGCAAAGGCCCAAAGGGGTCCAGCAGAGACTGTGTCTCTGATTGGTAGCAGATTGTGTTATTTTTTTTAATTTAATTTAATATATATATATATAATTTTTGGCAAGACTATTGGGACTAAAAGCACTGTTCCAAGAGAAAAAAATTTGGGTATAGATCTTCCAAAGAATCCCTTTAGTCCGCCACTCCATGACTGTAGCCCACTGCTCACTTAAAGAATTGAAACCATCACAATGTTCCTATAGGGATGCACCTCTAGTTTTACATCCTTAGGAACAAAGGAGAATCAGAGGGATGGTTCTTCCAAGGCTGTAAAGAAATGCTTGATGTGTTGGCCCAAAGCCCACCCTACTCTCTACCCTTCACACCTCCTTAGGCTCCAGATAGTGCAGGCAACAAGAATCTATTACAATATAGAGGCACTTGCTGTCGTTTCAGAAGTTTAAGAGTGATACAAAACTAGAACCCCACAGAGCCACAGTGTATGACATTCTTTACTTTTCAGGCTTCTCTAAACAGCCACTATGATCCACTGCACAGCCAAGCTGTTGCTTGAATTCCCTAGGAGAAATTGCTGTCAGGTAGAACTGATCTCTGGGCCATAGGTGATAGGGTGGTGAGGGATGAAGGGTAAGGGGATGGGGAATAGGACGACATTAGATGTGTCAATAATTAATTTCCAAATACAGTATCACAAAGATTATACTTCTTTTAAGAATCCATTCAAGGTGCAAATAAATAAATAAGGAAAAGAAAAATTTAATGTGTTAAAAACACAATGTTCTTAACATGTAAATAGAGTCCAAATTGATGGTGACTGCAATTCAGAGTTAGTATTTAAAAGTAGAAAATTGCACTTCCTGGAAGAAAAAAAAGTAGTTAGTTTGATTATTCTGTAAATTATTTAATTTTGGCAAGATGTATGTAATTTATATTCACAACACCTTATGTTAACATTTGCTATTTATTTAACATTTTTTATTTATTAATTTTATACTATTTTAAACTAGATATCATACCAGGGTACCATGAGAAGAAAATAGATGGAAACAAAGAAAAATACAATGTTTTGAGCATAGTAGAGTCCAAACTTGCAAAAACAAATCTAGATATGGCTCCTAATTGTAATTTTGATGCAACCAAGTTATTTTATATATATTTTGTTATTTATTCTTTTAATAATGGGATTTTTTTAAAGATATTTTGTAACTGAGAAGTTTTGATAATTTGGGGTTTTTTTCATGGGAGGGGTGGGATCTGAGAGAGACACTTTTTAGTTTTCTTTTCCCCCCCTTTTTTGGGTTCCTATTGTTTCAGGCACTGATAACAGGAAACGAAGATGCTGTATTTATTATTTATTTAATATTTAATTCAAATGAGGTGTGCTCTGGGTGTATTTATTTTGTCATGTTTGTGTGTCAGTTCTGTGATGACTGAGTAATTGTTTCTGTGAAGGAATACTGTTGATATTTCAATAATAAACAGTCCCGTTGAAAGTAACGGCAGGCTACCTGTTATTCTGTGACAACTCATACTATGATCCTCCTTCCTCAGGAAATGTATTAAATCCACAGGACTTCATGATATATTTGCAGGGTTGTTTCATAATAAAAGCCCAGTTCTGTTTGTGAATTTAGTAGCCTTGGTCTTTTTTAAAGTTTATTTAATACTATAATCTAATTGCCAAAGCTATGATAAGATGACTTTATAATGATATTCATTGAATCTTTTTCTGTGCATTTTTAAAAGGAGAAGAGTGGGAGACATTGTGAGTGTTCAGAGAAAGCTGCAATTTACAATATGCATGGTCATCCTCTCTGAGACTCATATTTTTTTTTCTAAAATATTGACGTTAGCCTAAATGACTCTTTGGGATTATTTTCTCAGCTCTAAATCTTTCTCTTGATACAGCTAAAACCAAAGCAGGAAAGAAACCTACATTCAGGTTTGAAAAAACTCATTTTACCTTTGCCTTTTTTCCACCCTACCTCTCCCTGACACTTCATTTTCCTCCCAAGTCTGTTTGATTTTATGTTGGGAAAAATTGGGGGTTGGTGGAAGGAGAGGGAAAAAGGAATCAAGAGTCTATCCATTTAAGAGTAATAGTCTCATTTCCAGATCATACACAGCACTGGGATAGTTAGATTCCAATGGACCTTTCCAGCGGGTCCTTTTTGATTCTTTAAAGACTTAGTCCCTAATATTAACATCCAGGATTTAAGGTGAGAACTTAAAATCTTATTGCATCCAAAACCAAAATCAATCAGAGATCTCCATAGATAAAACTTAGCAATTCCCGTGGTATATTTTTGCATGTGGAAATCCTCATTTAACCTCCCCAAACTGCTGTAAATCTGACTAGAGTTGAAAAATACAGGATTTGGAAAGCCTCAAGAGCCTAAATTTGTTTAATTTGAAGAAGAGAAGTTTTAGTAACTATTTAATAGTGATCTCCAACATACAAGGAATTTTGTCCAGTAATTCCAATGAGACCAGGACAAAAATAAATTGATCTAAAAATATGAGAATTAAGTTAGAATACAGGAAAAACTTCATGGAAACAGTAGTAGTAAGCATTGACATGGCTTTCTGACAGTGCTTGTGGGATTTAGAAACGATAGTTTGAATTCAATCTAGAACTTGAGAACTTTCTGACCTGAGGACATAATACTACAAGCAAGGCTTTCCAAGATCCTATCCTATAAGTTCAAGAGCCAATTGTTAAATTTGCACTATGGGAATTTTACCTCAAAAATCAGAAATTTTACAAATCAGGATTTGATTTTTATTGTTTTACTTATAGTTTAATCTTAAGAAAGTGATGAAAATATAAATAATATAGATCAAATTTAAAATTTTACTGCACACATTATCCCCTTCATCAGACAATTAATAAATATTTACCAGCATATCTTTGACTAAGGAAACAAAAATAGTTGGCAGATCTTTGAAAAGGATGAACCAAAGGAAGTATTTAATTCTAAATAATGCCTAGTGAATGAAGCAAGCTCCAGTTTGATTGGCCAAGTGGCTCCTACTCTAATTCTGGTTTCAGATACAACAGGTGCATGCAAACTGGGTCAACAGCAATGATCAGATCACATCTAGGGAAATCAAAGCAATAAATATCTCTTTTTACTGGAGAACCAGTGCAGAGTTTTGGGTTTTTGTTTGATTTTTCCCCCTCTCCCATGGACTTTTTCCAGGTTCTTTTAACCTCATTTTAGAAATAACAAATTGAAGTGAACTCAAACTAATATTTTATTAAATGACTTCTATGCATCAAGCACTGTGCTAAACACTAAGAATATAAAATAAAAGAAAAAAGAAAAGACAATCCCTGCTCTCAGAAGTTCACAGTCTAATGAAGAAGAGGGAGAAAAAGGGAAGACAAGCTATAAAATATATGTAAACAATCTATTTACAGCATAAATTAGAAATAATCTCAGAGGATGGACTCTAAAACTAAAGAAGATTAGAAAAGGCTTTTTGCATCATCACCATAGCATTTTATATCATCCTTGTGAGATATAGAGACAGTGGCAGAGATTAATTTACCTCTGAGACAGAAATTAAGTGATTTACCCAGGATCACAATAGCTAATATGCGTTTGAGGCTGAATTTGAACTCAGATTTTCTTCACTCCAGGTCTAGCACTCCTTTTTCTGTACCACCTGACAAAAGTAAAATTTAGATATGCCTTTTCTTTTAAAAATCCAGGAAATAAGGGAAATAGAAAGGAGGAGAGAGAGAGAGTTTCAGGCATGGGGAGTAGCCAAGGAAAATGTCCCAAGCTGACAGATGTTGAGGAATAGCAAGCAAACCAGTATCAATGGATCAAGAGGATATTAATAAGTAAGCTGTAACAAAGGGGTCAGGTTATAAATTCAAGTAAAAAATTTTATATTTAATCCTAGAGGTAATAGATAATAGATGATAGGATCACCATTAGAATTGATTGAATATAAATGGGAAAGTATGACTTGATCAATCTTACATTTAAGGAAGATCAATTTGATAGTTGAGTGGAAGGGAGATGGAGTAGGAAGAAAGTTAAGTGAGGGAGAGACAAATCTACAAGCTATTGAAACAGTCCAGGAATGATGTAATGAGTGCCTTTACCAGCATGGTGGCAGTATTTGAGGAGAGAAGGAAGTATATATTATATTTGTTGTGATAGCAAGCAGAATCTCAAATGGGTAATATTAGGTTGGTTGAAAGAAATTCAAAAGAGGTTAAGTTGAGTCAACAAACATTTATCAAACACTATGTTCCAGGTACTAAGTTGAGTGATGGAAGCAAACAGAGGAGTAAGAAAGGACCAATGAGGAGCAAGAAGAACAGTATGATTTGGCAATCAATTAAATATGGGGGAGGGCAGTGGGAGACTTTCTCCAGAGGAGTTGGGGATGACACCTAGACTCTGAGTCTAGGTGTGAGACCAGGAGGATCCACAGTATTGGGAAAGTTAGGAAGAAGGGAATGTTTGGAGGGAAAGATTCACTTTTGGACACGTTCAGTTTAAGATATCTTTAGGCATCCCATTTGAGACGTCCAATAGGCAACTGGAGATGCGAGACTGGAAGTCAGCAAGGGAGTCAGGCTTGCAAAGATATATTTAAGAATCATCAGCATAATAATGATAATGAAATCCTGATGAGATCACGAAGTAAAATAATAGAGATGAATAAGGGTCCAGGACAGAGCCATGGGGAACACCTATAGTTAACATACATAACCTGAACAAAGATCTAGCAAAGCAAACTGAGAAGGCAGTTATACAAACAGGAGCAGAATTAGAAGAGAACAGTCATGAAAATGTAAGGAAAGAGGCAGCTAATTAGTGTAATGGATACAACATCAGCCCTGAAGTCAGGAGGACACTTAACACTTCCCAACTGTGTGACTCTGGGCAAGTCATCTAACCCCAATTGCCTCAGCAAAAAAAAAAAGAAAGAAAAAAGAAAATGTAAGAAGAACAAAGTGTCAAGGAAAAGATGAGTGAGCAACAGTGTCAAAAACTGCAAAGAGGTCAAGAAGGATGGAGGCTGAGAAATGGTCATTCAGTTTGGCAATTTAAGAGATCATTGGCAACTTTGGAAAGAGGAGTTCTGGTTGAATAATGAGGTTAGAAGTCGGACCGAAGAGAGTTCCCAAGAGAGTGAGAGAAAAGGAAGTGAATCATCTACCAGTTGTAGATGGTCTTCTCATGGAGTTTAATTATGAAAGAGAGGGGATGACAACTATGTCATGGATCATTTGATCCATTGATCATTTGAGAGTTTTTTGAGAATGGAGACTCCTTGAGAACAGGGGATATCTTCACTTTTCTATATGTATCCCTAATATTTAGCACAGTGCTTTGCAAAAAGCAAGTGCATGTTTCTTCATTTATTAATTCATTCACATAAATGTGTGGGGGAATAGTAGATGTAGCTTGAGGGTAAAAGAGAAGATTTGAAGCAGACACTATTGAGCATTTAATACAGAATCAACTGGGGAAGAGTAAAAGGATTGCCATCTAACAATCAAGGCCTATTTGAGGTAAGAGAGAATAAGTTTGTAGTGGACCAAGACAGCACAATTGTGTGATTTCCTACAGTAAGGATCAGGGATCACATGAGTAGGAGCAAAGACGGAAGTAAATGATGATAACCCAGCATTTCTCTCTGGGAAAAGATAAGAAGGACAGAGCAGAGACAAGGGATGTGAGGGTAGAAATTGACATAAAGTTGAACTTGTTAGTTGCAGTATATTGAAAGTATATTGAAAGAAGAAGGAAAGGCAGTAGGTGATGGATTGGGAAAGCAGAAAAGAGTGGAGGGCTAAAAAACAGGATAAGAACTAAAAATAGCCTCCGAAGGTATGATGTAGAAAGAGAGACAAAAGGTTATAGTCTGATAAAGGAATTTCATAATTATCATGGAGTTTGAAGACTGATCAATAATAGGGAATTCAGTATGACTGAAATAGAGGTGGAGGTAAAGACAGAGACTCTTACAAGTTGTAAGAGCTGATGGTGCTGATAAACTAGGAGTCCAAGATATTTAAGGGGACATCAACACTGATTTTGAAGTCCCCAAATATGAGGTCAATGATTGGAGTAAAAAGGAAGAGTATGAGTCAAGCCTTAAATTCCTTTAGAAACCTGGTAATTGGAAGATAAAAACAACTAGACTCTCAATGGTATTATAGGTGAGTGGAGAAAAATTTTAAAGAGATTAGGTTAAGTCAAATCAACAAGTATTTATTAAATACTTACTATGTTCCAGACACTGTGCTAGGTGATGGAAGTAGAGGAGTAAGAAAAGAGCAGTGAGGAGCAAGTAGTATTCCTACTCCTCCTCCTGGCCCAAAATGATTGGGACTGTGAGACTAGTTGTATCTAGAGCTAGAGAAGATGGCCAGAAACAAAGCTCCTTTTGATTGGAGTCAGGTTTCCATCTAGGCAGGAAGATGGGGGAAAATGTAAGTTCTAATATAAAGGGAAGTTTCTTAATAATAGGATAGAGGGTCCAGAGGCAAACATACAAGGGAAGGGTAAAGTGGGATAGGGATTTGGGACAGATGAATTAGGATGAGGAAGCAGAGAATGGTATCAGGGGGAAAGTATTGTTGTTTCAGGAACTTCTGACTCTGAGACACATGGAATGATTCAAAAGAAAGAGTTTACTAGACCCTAAGTTCCAACTAGGATGCTGGCTTGATGTTCTCACTCTGTTTAGACACAAATAGTGGTGAAGTTCTGGTTCTGGATTTACACCCAAGTGATGAAGCAATGAAGATTGTGTGTCCAGATACTCAAAGGTTATAGAAAGCTGCTCCCCAGACTGGATGTTTATCTAATTCTCCCTGCCTCATCCCACTAAATTCAAGAGAATTGGAGGAAAAGGGAAGATATAATGGTTCAGGTACATCCAATTATGGGTGCCACACTTTATGATGGATATTGACAAAATGGAACTCATCCAGGGTAGGGCAAATAGAATGAAGACCTGTTGAAGGAACTATGAATATTTACCCTGGTTAAGAGGGAACTTGATAGTTATCCTCCAGTATTTGAAGGACTATTACATTAAAAAGATTTTACTTGTTATGCAAGTGGGTAGAAATTGTAGAAAAGCAGATTTAGCTTGATGGAAGGAAGAACATTACAACTAGAGCTGTCCAAAAATGGACATGGAGATGAGCTGCTTCAAGATCCTACTTGAGGTCTTCAAGCAAAAGTTGTATACCACTTGTCAAAATTACATAGATAGAGCTCTACTTATTGTAGTGTGGTTTAAAAAAAAAAAGAACACTAATACTGGTTTCAAAGGGCCAGAGTTCAAATCATGTCTCTGATGCTTGCTTCCTGTGTGGCCTAGGGCAAGATGCTTCATCTCATTGGGTCTTAATTTATAATTATAAAATGAAAGGTTGAACTAAATGATCCTTAGAGTTCCTTTCAACTCCTAGGATCTGTGATCCATGGATCCTCTTAGTTAAACAAGTGGGTCTCTAAGGTCCTTTTCAATTTTTGATAATTATGATTTCCAAAAATGTCACAATTGCCTATGATACTATATTTGTCCTGGGTTCTAAAGACAGAAGACATAGACAAAAATGCCACTGAAATAATAGATGCCATTACTGTCCAAACACAGAGACATAGGAATATAGTAGAGAGCAGGATGTAGGTTGATAAGGTAGTTGGAGTATGTCAAAGTCTAAAGAATATTGGATTCTGCAACAAAAGCCTGGATTCCAATCCTGTCTCCATCAATTACTAACTGAATGACTCAGAATAAGTCACCTTGCCTTTTCGGACCTCAGTTCTCTTATCTATAAAATGGAGAAATCAATAGCACTACCTGCTTCACAGAATTATAAGGATCAAATGAGATAGTGTGTATAAAATTCTTTGTACACATAAAATGCTTTAT